>JACXGM010026024.1:0-15048 GCA_016801145.1 Umbra pygmaea | reverse complement strand
TTTTTTATTTTTTTATTTAACCTTTATTTAACCAGGTAAGTTGACTAAGAACAATTTCTTATTTACAGCAACGACCTGGGAGCAATTAGGGTAAAGTGTCTTGCCCAAGGACACAACGACATTTGGCTCAGTCGGGAATCGAACTGGCAACCTTCTGACTACAAGTCTGACTCCCTACCCACTGAGCCATCTGCGCCCACTTGTTGGTGTGTGTCAGTATCCTGCTGTGACTATTGAACCTGTGATTTGGAGCTTCAGTATCTGCATGCAAAGGTAAAATTTAATTTCTCTTTCACTGGCTCCTCTGCAACAAAAGATCTCTGCACTGAAACTGGATCTGCATTTGGTTTATGATGGCAAGGTGATCTAATGGTTAGGGCAGTGGTTCTCAAACCTCTCCTCGGGCCTCCCCAGTCAGGCCATACTTTTGTTTTAACCATAAACTAGCACACTCAATTAGTCAACTAAACATTAAGCCTTCGATTGATTGAAACAGGTGTGCCATTTCAGGGTTAAAACAAAAACATGGCCTGTCTAGGGAGGCCCGAGGAGAGGTTTGAGAACCACTGGGTTAGAGTATCTGACTGGTGTCTGAATGGTACCTGATTCTAAACCCCAGATTGCCAAGAGGAAAGTTCTATCTTTCTGTCCTTGAGCAAGAAAGATAACCATAAATGTTCCTCCTCCCCCTATAACTATAAACATGTTCTTGTAAAAAAAAGGGTTATTAATCAACATTACTGGTTAAAGAAAAGGTGTTAAAACACACAATTAAAACACACTTCAGAAAGCGACAAAAACATTTATAAACAATTTTGCCCTATGTTGAGAAAGCAGAAGGTAAATTGCCTTATACACTTAAAGGGATAATAAGAAACATGTTGATGACAAGTTGTATAATGTAACCGTCAGGCGTTGATTACAATAAGAGGTGTATCATTCAACAACACCGGCCAAAGATTTCTTCAACGTTATGTTCGAGAAACTTTTTACCAAAAAGTAAAACAAAAAGCAGCTGGAACGAAACATTATGAAGCTTAACAAACAATGGCAAGTTCGTAATCAAAGAAAGTGATAGCCTACTTACAAATTGACTCCAAGATGTAGCTATATATTTCAGAGTATGATCATCCATCAAAGAAGTCGATTTCTGTTGATTAGATCTGTCCCATTAAATATATTCTCGTGTGTTCAACTATTCTAAGTAGGCTACTTGAGTATCAGCACCGCCCATACTCTATGCGAGAAAGCCACCTATTGTGTGCGACTCACAAAAAGACTAAGATCACTAACAGTTTTAGGAGTATTTTTAACCGCTCATTTGAATTCTGCTGGTCTTTAGAATACTGTAGCTCAGTTTATTCCACTGAAATATTACGTTTTTCACAAATTATGCTAGTAAATGATTAATTGTATCACATCACCAGGTATTTGTGGTCCCTGCTGTCTGTAGCTGTTGTTTTCTTTACTTGCGTTTGGTTTAAATTCCATTTAAAGTAATTTCTGTAATAAAACTTTTCGTGGACTGTTATGTGGAAATACCTGTGCTACAGGGATCATTGACGGAAAATACAGTGGGGGCAGCAATGCTCTCTAGTGGTGGATTTTGTTGTCAGTCTATAAAATACACACCGATGCTGAATGTTTATTTTCAGAAAGTACAAAGCGGTAGTTTTACATTTGGCATTTTAAGATTAGTGATGGGCATGAGGCTTTCCAAAACAGAGAGTGAAACATTTGGGTCGAGGGTTTTGAAACGCTCGAAACCTTTACTCGACAGTGACATCTGCTGGCAACTTTAATTATGGCACGGTGGTCAAATGGTTAGGGTATCTGACTGGTGTGTGAATGGTACCTGATTCTAAACCCCAGATTGCCAATAAGAAAGTTCTGTCTTTCTGTCCTTGAGCAAGGAAGATAACGATAATTGTCGTTATCTTAATTGTAAATTGTATCATATCACCAGGTATCTGTGGTCACTGCTATCTGTAGCGGTTGTGTCTTTTTTAAACTTGTGATTGGTTTAACTTCCATTTAAAGTAATTTCTGTATTAAAACTTTTCATTGAATTTTATGTGAAAAGAGGGATCATTGATGTAAAATATACTGTGGGGGCAGCAATGCTCTCTAGTGGTGGATTTTGTTGTCAGTCTATAAAATACACACCTTGACCACACAAAGATCAGGGATGTTTATTTTCAGAAATTAGAGAGCAGTAATTTTACATTTGGCAATTTAGGATACACAATTACCCAAAGCAACAAACAGCTAAGGCATTCTATTAAACAACCAGATAGCACTCATTGCAATTAGCAAAACAAGTAGCTATAAGCTATACTTTTAAAATATTGAGGAAAGTCAGTGTTAGAAAAAAATGTATATTTTCCCAAGGCTGACCTTCTAAAGAATTGAATTAAGATTTCAGAAACCCTGGCCTTTGAACCACTGAGCTCTTGCAGTGACATCATTGGCATAATCATTTCCTGTTGTCCCCACATCCATTTGCTCATAGGTGCGGACATTTTTGGCCCCAGCATTGTAGGCTGAAATACCCCCTGAAAAAAAACCATATATATATATACTTTTACCATGTTAAAATAGGGTGGACAGATTCTCAGTGTTTATAGAATAAGACTTGGGTTGCCTGTTCGATTCCTGACATTCCTGACTGTGCCAAATGTTGATGTGTCCTTGAGCAAGGCATTTAACGCTCAGTTGCTCCAGGGGGATGTCCCTGTACTTACTCTAAGTCGCTCTGTGTCTGCTACATCAGTGGCTCTCAAACCTCTCCTCGGGGACCCCCAGCCGTCTCACAATTTTGTTGTAGCTCTGAAATAGCTCCCCTGATTCAAGCAGGTAAGGGCTTGATGATTAGTTGACAAGTTGATTCTGGTGTGCTAGCTCTGGGATACATCTAATATATGGCATGGTTGGGGGTCCCGCAGGAGAGGTTTAAGAACCACTGTGCTAAATTACTCAATTTAATATGTATTGGTAAATGTAATGGTATCTATTGATCTATTGACTAGCCATTTTAATCAACCTACTAAGTAAAGTGGTTGATTAGCAATGGGTACATTTAGAATGAAATACCCCCTGAGAAAAAAATCAAACAAGCCATACATTTGCATACATAAACACGTGACTAGTCAAGCGGTGAGTGATCAATGGGTACCTTTCAGTTGGTGCTCCTTTGGCCATGATGGAAATTTTGCCTTAATTTGACCTATGAAACCAATTAGAATCGCAGAGCCTTGACTGAGATGCTCCTCACTGTCCCATGCCCCTACTATCTGGTGGTAACGCTTGTCAACCTTTGAAAATAAAATATTTAGAAATTCTAAATATATCATTCAAGCATGACATACAATAATGATTAATAAGATATTAACAATTCCTAACAATTGTAATATTCACAATGCAATATGAACAGTATATTTGTAATACAATGAAAAAGAGGAATTGGAATATTTTAATAGGTTTTGCTTCCTCATTGTCATCTGCAAGACACTTACAGATATGACAAATATCAGTATAAACCAACCTGCATGAGTCCAAAGCCATTCCCATGGTCACCCCAGCCATGATCCAGTGCAGCCCCTGCACGGGACTCTCTCGATATGATGCCAGCGATGATAGCTGGGTCCAGGTTATGCTTCAGCCCCACCTGGGTGATGAGCTCTTTATAGTGGTTCAGTCTCATTAGATCATGCTCAGCAAGTTTGTGAGAGGCTTCCACTCCTTTAGAAAATTAGGATTGATTTTACAAGTATCAAAAATGTGTTATATTTTTATACTTCCTTCCTATGATATTACATGGATGAGAAGGATCAATTATCCCTGACAGTTGGAAAGATCTGGATACCTTGGACCGTAAGCTTGTCTTGTCTAGCTGTATTTACTGAGGCCCCACTGGTGTCAACCTTGGTGATGTCTCCAAAACAAAAGCCTGAAATTCAGGATATTTTAAATCCACTTCCTTTCCAAACCATACAAATAGAGCATTAAGTGCCCAGTTTATACATACATAGGTACAGTACACACACATATAAAGATACAAGCTCACCCATGTTGCTGTCTTTCTCTTTGTGATTTCCTGTAAATTACGATCCTTGCTCTGCCAAACTTGAATCTATTTCACGTGACAGTTGTGTTGGGAAACTGATCGAAGGGTGACTGTATGAAATGTAATTCAACAAGTATAGGACAAATACCAACATACACAAAGGAAGGCGGAGCATCTGTTTCAGTCTGAGCATTACGTAGCCTTTTTAAAAAGCCAATGAGATCAGAGACAAGGCGGGTGCTTTCTTTCAGGAAGTTATTTCACCATACACGCTGCAATGATTTGATGGAGGGTAGGCAGGAGATGGATTTGCTTGAAGGGTGTGTATTGGAGGAAACCAGGGCCGTTTCTAGCAAAGGGCCTAACACGTTCACCTAGCAACACAATCTCTAATGTGACTTTTCAAAATATTAGAGCTTGGAATTCATTACAATAGTCATTGTTAATTCATTGCATAGTTAGTATGTTCATGTGTTTCTAAAATTAGTATGGTGTTGGATAAAACAATTGACAAGACTCTAGTGAATGTTTTTTAAAATGTAATCGTGTTTTCACATGAGACTGACAATATATTCAATAAAATTCTGTGTACAACTTATTTGTTACTTTTTTAATGAAATGTTTTATTGGAAACATGTTAACTTAATGGTTGCTTATATAATTGTTGCTTATTGTTTCTTTACACACAATACAATGGCATTTTGTTACAATTCACTAGCTTGGTAATGAATTCAATGATAATTGCATTGTATTAAAACGAGCGCTATTTTTTCTGAAAGGATACATCTGCGTTCGTGTTGCATAATATATTGTTGTTCCCCGCTGCTAGAAACGGTCCTGGAGGAAACTGGAACATGTATCGTTGTATTGTGAGAAGTATGATGTGGAGAGGGAACTGTTGTTTTCAAAGGTTAATGGGGAGGGTAGGAAGTGGGATATGGGGGGTTGCTGGGGGGTGGAAAGGGTTGTGGGGTGGTGTTGAAGGCTGTTATTAAATTTCTTAGGGTGACGGGTTTGGAGCATAGACAGTGTATAAAAGGGTTTAGATAGGAAACTTTCAATTGGGTGGGCCCAAGACCGGCCTCACACTCCGGTACAGGAGGTGGCAGTATATGCACCATGAAGTCAGTTGCGATCTGCCAATAAAATCACTGAAGAAGAAAAAGTTTTAGGATGAAATATATCTATTTTTTGGCCAGTTTCAGATCCACATTCAGTACATTTGGTGGCTGTAATGCACCAACAGTTGAATGCCAACCGCCAGTTAATAGACAAGAAAGACAAAAACGAAGTTTTGAAGGAAATAGCGTGACAACTGCTTGTTAATATATCGTGTTGATGTGCATAGCCAATCATCCGATGTTCTTTCGGCGTCTGTGAAGCTTCATGATGTACCTATCTCTCCAGAAATGGGTTTGCGTCCAGAGTTTGTGTATGTTTTTTACTCATCAAGTCATTGCAAGAAGTAAGTACCTTTTACACGCTTTGTAAAACACTATTACACTATCCTCAATAAAAAGAGCATTTTTGAAAGACATAGCTAGTTGAAAACACATTAAGTTATACACATTTTAGAACATGTTTGTACAAGTGAGAAAACAAGCATTCAGTCGTGAAGGAAAATCTTTTTACAGCTTTTGTAAGCCAAAACGTGAATGTAATGCTGGTTTTTATTGCAGTGTGTTTGTAATTCATCTAACGTCCACATGGTGGGACTGCATTATTTCAAAATCACCAAACACTGAGAAAGTTGATATCGGGGGAAATGCTTTTTAAAAGAGCCTTATAAAAACTATGACATTTGACAGACTGAAAAGCCTATTAAGACTTGACCACCTACTTTATAATGGCCAGCATTTTTGCAGGTTCTTACATATGCTGCAAAGGATATTAAAAATGCCTTTCATAAAATGTATGCCTATTTAGGCCTAACCCTACTAGGCAAAGGCCCCCCCAAACTCCAACAACAGCGTGGGACTCACCTTATCTAACCCCAGCGCCCTACTGCCCATCTGCCTCACTTCCAAAACAACCCCTCCCAACACCACCTCCTTAAGCTACTCCATAGACAGATCCTCCGGCACACCCCTGATCACCCCTCTCACCTTCACCGCACTCCCAGGCACCATACAATTCACCTTACCCCCATTCAACACCTCGAACTTCAGTAATGTATCCCTCTGAGCCACACTACCCACCACAATAAGAACACTCCCACCACTCAAACACCTTGCATACATAACCCTCCCAACCTGATCCCAAATTGCCACCGTGAGTGACACCGGGTGGAGCACCTTACTGGTCGGGGGCCAAAAGCACCACAATCACCTTATAACCCTGCTCCCCACCACCAAGTGCCGGGCCTACACCCTATCCCGAAGTACTCTCACCACCCTCTTTCTTCCATGCCCGCTTCTTCTTCCTCCGAACATAACGTGACTTCTCAAACCCCACCACCACACGATCAATCCCCACTCCCATCCGAACTCCCCTCCATGCCAACCTCACTCACCACTCAGCCGTCGCGACACGCCAACACCATGGCATCCAACCTGCCCCCGCCTCACCCCTCTCTCTCTCGCTTCAAATCAAGCGCTAGGATTTCCGCTCTCTCCCGCTCATACTCGGCGGCACTAGCACAACCCCACAAGGATGCCACGTCAAAACCAGCCTCCGGTCCACGCTCCATTCCGCCGCTTCTTCCTTGGTGGTGTATTGCACGGTTTAGCACCGTCCTTGCTCTTCCCTTGTGCGTAATTTGTGCTCCTAGACGTAGTTGCTTTGTCTAGCTGTTTATCACAGGATGCTCTACTGGTGGTGTCTGGTGCACCTGTGTGCTTAGGTCAGTCTGGCATGTTTGATCCTTGTTGATGTCCTGCACACTTTCTGGTGTTGGTGACTTGCAGGGTAGGCAGCGAGGCCCGGATGTCATGTTCATCTGAACGTATCACCCTCTGCAGAGCAATGCGGTCAGACCACTTTGAGTTGCTGAAATGGTGCCCTTTACATTGAAAGCCTGTTGGGACACTCACTAACCTCCTGGGATTTTACATTACTTACTTCACCACTGTGGCCACATGGAGTGACCAATGCTGCTCCTCTGAGATGTGAACCCCAAGGAACTTGGATGTTTTGATGAGGATTGCGATGGGCTCAGCCTTATTCAGTCTGTAGTCCACAATCATCTCTTTGTTTTTGCTGATTAAGGGTGAGGTGGTTTACATGGCAACATGCCCTCAGCGTACTAACTTCCTTTGCTGTAGGCCATCTCTTTGTTGTTGGGTGTAGGTCTACTTCTGTCATGTCAGTGAACTTAATGATGGATATGGGTGTGGATGCACCCTTGTGGGGCCACCATGTTGACATTATTGTGGATGTGATGAATTTTCCAACCTTCACCATAGGGCTGGGCGATATGCACGTCGCGATACAATAATGTACTCCAGAGCCCGTTCGGCTGGCGACACAGATATTTCATTTCAAAATAATTGCGCATTTTAATTCATTGCAATAATCATTGTGAATTCATTATAGAGCTAGTGAATCGTAACCAAATTCAATTGTATTGTGTGTAAAGAAATAAGACAAAAATGACACATTTAACATGTTTTAAATAACAACTGGTTATTGAAAACATTAACATATTTAGTGTCTCATGTAAAAAAACACAAGTACATTTGAAAATTATTCACTAGAGTCTGTTGTTACTCAAAATTGACTAATTGTAGCAACACAAGAACATGGACCCACTACCTATCTATGCAGTTATTGTAAGGATAAGGAGCGCTATTATTTTGAAGAGAAATTTGTGTTGCATTATATAGTGTTGTAAGGTGAACAGGCTAGTCTGGAGTGCATCATTTTATCACAATGTGAATATCGCCCAGCCCTACTTCACCACCTGAGGGTAACGAGCCAGAAAGCTCAGGACCTATTTGCATCAGGCTGAGATCAGGCCCAGAGCCATGATTTTAAATTTCATGAAGAAAATAAAATGAGTGCCCACCGCTTGTGAAATGACTGTGTTTGTGTTTATATGTTATGGATTATTTTAATCCTGTCAGTCTTCCATGTTTCAATCAATCAGATTTATTTTATAAAGCCCTTTTTACATCAGTAGTTGTCACAGTGCTTTGACAGACACCCAGGCTAAAACCGGAAAAGAGCAAGCAACAATGTGAAATTGAAGATTGATTAATGAAAGCAACAGTGCATTATGATATAAAGTGATTAATGAAGGAATACTAATAATAATACAGAAATGTGCTACCAAAGTCCTGCAGTAAACAAATGCTTTGGTCTAATTTCTGCTATGGACATTATTATGTTAACGAGAGGCAATGATGGCTGCCTTTATTGACAAAGCTGATTGATCTGATTGGTTAAAAGAGAAATTACTAGAAATGAAATGAGAAAAGAGATGCCTGTGTAAACACAGCTATTGTAAGCTGGACCAATTTATTCTTCTTTAGACAGGCACAATGTTGTTTTCATCATTGCTGATGATTTGAGACCAACATTAGGATGCTACGGGGATCCTGTTGTAAAGTCACCAAACATTGATCAACTTGCCTCCAAAAGCAACGTCTTTCAGAACGCATATGCCCAGGTAGGCGCTCAGCAGATTTAACTCTGTAGACTCAGCCAGCATTACTTGTCAATCTACAGATATAACTTGTAAAGAATATTATATTTTTCAATTATCTTTTTTCCCATTCAATTTCAAAGCAAGCAGTGTGTGGACCAAGTCGGACCTCCTTCCTAACAAGTCGTAGACCTGACACCACCCGCTTGTATGACTTTAATTCCTACTGGAGGGTACATGCAGGCAACTACACAACTTTACCTCAGTACTTCAAGTCAAACGGTTACGCCACTATGTCAGTTGGAAAGGTTTTTCATCCAGGTAAATAGGTTGCTAACCTTTTCATAGACATACTTAATTACTTAGTCTTTGTTGAACTGATAACCTATCTGTTTTAATCAGGAAACTTAACAAAAGTTGAGTTCTCCACCCTGCCAACAGTGTTTGTTTTAAAACATGTCCTGACTGATTGTTGTACAATATCTGTTGTTCTGTGCCCTAAGTCTCCTAAATTGAGACTTAGGGCACATCTGCAAATGTTTCCCTTGTTGATTCTTGTGCTCCTGAATTTTTGTTGTGCTAACGTCGGTGTGTATTATGTGCTTGTGTTGAAGGCATAGCCTCCAATCACTCGGATGATTACCCGTACAGCTGGTCTGTACCTCCTTATCATCCTCCTTCTTTCAAGTATGAAAATAGGAAGGTCAGTCAGTGTTGTCATGATTGCTGCTGTGTCTCCCTAGTGTTTAGAGACGTTTTGCCATGTATGACTTTAATTAATGTTGGTTTACTGAATAGATTCTCTTATCTATATTGTAATTTCTATCGATGCATTGCCAATGCATGTTGTCTGATTTGATTAAGCTTTCCACAACGTATTACTACTCCATTGTAACTGCTAGTGTAATTCTGTTTTTCACGTGTTTTTAACAAATGACAAAATGTAAAACGGTGTTAAGCATGGTAAAAATCTGTTCATTTGTTCAGGTGTGCCTGGGCAGTGATGGCAAACTGCATGCCAACCTGCTGTGCTCGGTGAACGTGTCAGAAACACCTCTAGGGACATTGCCAGACATGGAAAGCACAGAGGAAGCCATCAGACTGCTCAAGTCCACCAGGGATTCTGACAAGCACTTCTTCCTGGCTGTTGGATTCCACAAGCCTCACATTCCTTTCAGAATCCCACAGGTACTGTACCTGATGGGATCCAGCGGAATCGTGACCCCAGAATAGGTTAAACAGTCTTTGATTTCCATTCAGCTGACACATGAGGAAACAGGTTTCCCACTCCTACAATATTCCAAATGTAATTCCTAAATTGCTGAAGAGTTGTTTGTGTGCATGTTGTATAAGGAGTTCTTGAAGCTCTATCCCCTGGAGGAAATGACCCTGGCTCCAGACCCTTTTATTCCTGAACACCTCCCCAGTGTGGCCTACAACCCTTGGACTGATATAAGGAAAAGGGAAGATGTAAAAGCTCTAAACATCAGCTTCCCATATGGTCCAATCCCAAAGGACTTTCAGGTTGGTTACATTTAGCTACATGATTGTAGAAGTGAGCTGTTGAGTGTAATCTACGGTTCTAAATTAAGCACCGGAAGCAAGAACTTTATTATGAAGCAAATAAAAAAACATCAGAGCACAAAGCCCTTATTAGGTTTTTAAAAAACATTTGTGAAAATAAATACATTTCTATTGTAGATTGCATAATACATTTTTGTATTGTTAATATATTATTAATTGATGTTCGTCATTCAGCTCCAGATACGCCAGCACTACTACGCCTCCGTGACATACATCGACTCACAAGTAGGCAGGTTGTTGAACGCGCTGGATGATCTCGGCCTGGCTGAAGATACTGTCATTGTTTTCACTTCAGACCACGGTAGGTCGGCGCTAAGGATTCTGTTTAAATGCGTTCTAGAGAAATGTTCTGCTGCGTACGTAAACCACTGCTTGTCATTGCTTGTGTACTTTTCGTGTAAATGTTTCTCAGTGGTTTTGATTTTTCTTCAATAAATAGTTTTCTTCATCTTTATCCACTAGATGGGGGTGTGACATTATCAAAATACTACCGTTTACTTTTCAGACAAAGACTTAACAATTCATGCTTGAATGCATTTATAGCCACTATGACTACTTAGTTTACTATAACATTCAATGTAAAAATTGTATTCTATTGATATTCCATGAATATCTTGCATTGTACTCACTGGATTTACGATTGATACAGTCACATTTAGGTATTTGTAAAATGCTCTTCGTCCCTCTGACAGGATGGTCCCTAGGTGAGCATGGGGAATGGGCCAAATACAGCAACTTTGACGTGGCCACTCGTGTGCCCCTGATGTTCTACGTACCAGGGGTGACTGTGGGCCGTCCCGCGCCAGGACAAGAAACGTTTCCCTACATAGATGTCTTTGGACAAACACCCCATCACTTTGCACAAGGTATACTGTACACAGAGTCGATAACTCGTTGTCATTGCTTGTGTACTTTTCGTTTATCACTGATCTGGCAAGGTCTGACCGATGAAAGCAGCGTGGAGGAAAACCTGTCAGTGGGACTGAAGGAATTGGAAGCCATTGAGTTGTTTGATACAGTCGATGATTCCTTTCTTCTCTCTAACCCGGTGGCAGACATTCTCCTCAGGAACTGATCATTGCCTGACAAGTTAGAGCCCCTCTGTGTAGCACTGCCATTCCCCTTATGATTTAGTAGATCTGATTATACGGTCAATCTACCTCTTTCCTTCGCAGGAGGAATGGTGAGGAACATGAATGAGTTGCTGGATATCTTCCCAACCTTGTCCTACGTAGCTGGGCTGAAGTCCCCACACCCCTGCCCCAAAAAATCCTTCCACGTGGAGCTTTGCACCGAGGGACAAAACCTGGCCTCCAAGTTTAAGAGCCACAAAGACAGAAGGAATTCTGAGGCCATTGCTTACAGCCAGTATCCTCGTCCGGCAGACACCCCCAAAGAGAACTCCGACCTGCCCAACCTGAATGACATCCGGGTAATGGGCTACTCTCTGCGATCCTGGGACTATCGCTTCACGCTGTGGGTGGGCTTTGACCCCGTTACCTTTCAGGCTAACCTGTCAGACGTGCATGCTGGGGAGCTGTACCTCTTAGAGGGAGATCCTGGACAAGACCATAACGTGTACCATGACATGGAGCACAGTCGGTTCCTCCATAAGCTGGGCCAGATAGATCAGCAGCCCTGTGTCCAGACCCTGAAACAACACCTGTCCTTCCTCACTGCTGGAACTAAATCTAAAGGGATAGTATAAAGCTTTCTTGGAATAATAAATTATTTATAAGGGAAGGTCTGTTGCTGTTTTAACAAGGCACATTCGTCTAGGCAAGTGCCTAAGTAAATAGATGATGATTGCAACAGTTTCAATAGGCACTTTTGATTGTTTATAACGATTACAATATGCTGCTTTTGGTTTTTACAGTCCAAGTTTATTGAATGTTGCTGGTAAAAGGGTACAAATTTGACTACCTCTGAATTGAACATAACCGAGTTGTTTGGAAATAACTAACAACCAATGAACAGGAAACAGTTTGATACATTTTGACACCTTCCACGAGTGGTGGTTCACCTTCTGTATCATAATCGGTCAGATAGGGAAAGAGGCTTGAAAATAATTTAGATTTAATATTTGATTGTTAGGGCAAACATGGTACATTTTCGTTGACCACGCTGTCTTGTAATGTAAATAATATTTAGTTTCATACCCTGCGTTAGTGTAGACAGATTAGTGTATTGGCGCTATGTATAGGTTCCTTTCTAGAAATCTGTTGTACAGATACACATTTCAAAATAAAAATATGTATCCAAATGTTGCTTTTAAGGTTTATCTGTTTCTAAAACTGTGTTCTTGTCAGTGTGCAACAGCAGAGGATATTGCTGTGCATCCTTAGGGAGTACCAATGTATTCAGCTGGCTTCATTGCCAGCTGGGTCGGAAAATTCCACTGCCATTCTGACGCAAGGTCAGGCCAGTTGGAGATGGATTTACGGACTGATTGAAACTGATATTTTAATTGCTCATGCCAATGTAGCGTTCTGTTTGGTTTTTAAACCTTTCCTGCTTTAAAAAAAATTCTCTTTCAAATTAGGTTTCAAAGTTATTTTCCAAATGTTCCCTTTCTATATAGATGTTTTTTCTCAGTGAAAGACGTAGGCTCTGCTGGCTCCCAAACAGTGTATTATCAGGAGATAATTTCAGATCAGTTATGGTAATGCTAGACCAAAGGACATTTTCTGTCATAACGCCATCCATTCCAAATACAGAAGACTTATTGACTCTGTCCCCAGACAGAAAGATGTTGACAGGTTTAGTCAATTAGCAGATGGGTATGTTTTTCTATTGCTATGTATAGATTTATGTTACTGATTACTTTTGAAAACAACAACTATACTTTGTCAATGCTAAAAATTACAGTATCTAGGAGCAACATGTGAAACTGAATGGTTTTAAAGTACAGTACACTATTGCATTGTCTCTTTCCTTTAGCTAATTATTAAAATCAGGTGTGCCAAATTAGGGTTGAAAAGAACTTACAGGATGGTAGATTTCCAGGAACAGGGTTAAGCAGCCCTGCCTTATTTTAGTTGAAAGATTAGGTTATAGAATGAGTTTCATAATTGCAGTTTTGTTTTGCTACAGTCCCATAGGAAATCCTACTAAAGCTAACTCTACAGGTCTCAAACTTGACAAAACCCATAACTTCCACAGATTCACTGGTTATGTTAGTGAAATTCATAAAGCTCCTATAGGTTGAAATTAGATCTGAAGTCAAATTTCGGCATTATATTTTACCAACCCTACGACCACCAATCATATGACTATTGGGGAGGTGAGGAGTTAAACCTAACTCACCATAAAGTGCTTGCTGTCTGTCCTCCAGGATGTTGTCTTCACACAGTCTGAAGCAGAAAGGCCGAAAAGATAATCAGGGACCTCAGCGAAGCAATGTGCTGTTAATCCTGATACCATCTAGCAGGCAGAGATGTTACAGGAACATTGCTAACAACACAGCGACTGAAATATTCTACCCCCAGGCATGCAGACTGGTAAACTAGCTGGATATCTACCCTGCATTCTGATCTCCACTTCGTAGCCCATCTTTACTTTCACACTTCAATTCTACACACACTCACCATGTACAATGTCAATCTAACTCTCTTTATGAACACATACTCTACATAGCTTATCTTCACTCAGTTAATTGACTGTTACGAGGCTCACTGTTTTGTGTGATTTTTCAGTCTAATCAAGATATGTAATAATAGTAAACTCTCTTCAGTTCTCCTGTGGAATCTAGCAGTGATATTAGACAATATTAGAAGCATAATTTAAAAAGGATGTCGAATTTGCCCTTTTTTATTTGTAACTTGTTATGGCAGTTCACATCAATAAAGATACTATTAAGGGTATTCAAATATCAGAATCACTATAAGCACTTATTCACAACTGGGATCACACTAAAGTCGAGAAAGCTATTGATTATATTAAAGCCTTCTGATTAGGGATTCTGAATATTAAGAATTAGGTTGATATGCGTTGAAACCATGTGACTTTAATTCTATTTAAAGGATGTGATCAAACATCTTAGTTTTACAGCTCGAAAAGGTCAAACAGTAAAGAACCATTTAAAAATCATATGATATAGACAATTGTAAAAATATTTGTGAAATTTGTATTTTAACCAAAGGTAATTGATGCATACATCACTTGCCTTTGCTCTTACAGTAGCTAACAGCATTGAGATTATATAAATATTATACATATATTATAGGGCACATATATTATATAAAAATATAGAGGTTTTATCCAAAGTCTGCAACACTGAGCAGTCCGTCAACAACTGATGTCTATTGGATGTGTGTTAGGTTGACTAGTAATGCTTTTGACTTATATAAAATAAAGTAGTTTAACACAGGTAATCCCATTTGTTTAATAGTTTTTTATGGTGTATGCTATACAAAAAATGTCTTTATGGTTAAAAGAACATGACATTGTTTACAAGAGCACAGATTCTACATTGATCTAGCCTCTTCATTTTGCTCTCACAGTGCACCAGATTAATGCATTTTAATAGGTCGGGGGTGAGCCGTATCCTTCTCACCTGTTTTACCCCTGACCTGTTTGCAGGCCTGATAAACACATATAATCACAAGACGTGCCCGAGTTGGTGTAGCGGTCTAAGCTCTTGACTCTATATGATCTGCATATATCCCCTGGTGACAGGGGTTTGAACCCCAGCTCGGCCGACTGTGCCTTTCCTCTCTGTCTCCCCCTATCAGTCTCCTTGGCGTCGGCTTTGTTCTGTATAATAAAAAAACACAAATATATATATATATATATATATATATATATATATATA
>JACXGM010026023.1:0-15207 GCA_016801145.1 Umbra pygmaea | reverse complement strand
TTCATCCAGAGTGATCATGGGCCTCTTGGCTGCATCTCTGATCAGTCTTCTCCTTGTATGAGCTGAAAGTTTAGAGGGACGGCCGGGTCTTGGTAGATTTGCAGTGGTCTGATACTCCTTCCATTTCAATATTATCGCTTGCACAGTGCTCCTTGGGATGTTTAAAGCTTGGGAAATCTTTCTGTATCCAAATCTGGCTAAATCTGGCTTTAAACCTCTCCACAACAGTATCTCTGACCTGCCTGGTTTGTTCCTTGTTCTTCATGATGCTCTCTGTGCTTTCAACGGACCTCTGAGACTATCACAGAGCAGGTGCATTTATACGGAGACTTGATTACACACAGGTGGATTCTATTTATCATCATTAGTCATTTAGGTCAACATTGGATAATTCAGAGATCCTCACTGAACTTCTGGAGAGAGTTTGCGGCACTGAAAGTAAAGGGGCTGAATAATTTTGCTCACCCAATTTGTCAACCTCACTGAGCTCGAGCTGTTTTACAAGGAGGAATGGGCAAAAATGTCAGTCTCCTGATGTGCAAAACTGATAGAGACATACCCCAAGTGACTTACAGCTGTAATCGCAGCAAAAGGTGACGCCCAATTTTTCAGTTCTTTATTTGTTAAAAAAGTTTGAAATATCCAATAAATTTTGTTCCACTTGATTGTGTCCCATTTGTTGTTGCTTTTTCAATAAAAATCACAGTTTTATATCTTTATGTTTGAAGCCTGAAATGTGGCAAAAGGTTGAAATGTTAAAGGGGGCCGAATACATTCTTTTATGTCACTTGTTTAAATTGTTGAGTATGGGGCCCCAGGGGGCCCCAAGCAGCCGCGTTGTTTGCTTATGCCTCAAACAGGCCCTGCAATAGGTCCTGCCTTGGTCCAAGCGATGGAGACCCCAATTCCTGAATCAGTGATTGAGAATTTTACCCAATTTGCATCCTCCGGATTATACCTTCAAATGTCTTGACTGATCATCAAAGATGATATGATACATTGTCATCATGTTTGTCCTGGCCACATTCCATCTTAACACGTAAAAAACACTAACTGAAAATGTGTTGTTCCACTATACTCCCTAAAAGTGCAAAAAAGTAATGCTGCAAAGTACATAAAGTCCACCCTCGCTTTGTGAGGTACTGGAGCTACAGCGTTTAAGAGAGCAACTATGTACCGAAAGTCCTGACCTCGTAGAAAATATCTGTAGCTAGTCTCAAAGTCCCATTTTGGCTGGGGGTGGCGTTTATATTTCCTTTACGGTACACACTTTTTTTACTTGCAATAATACTTCTCAATAATTTCGATGACTTTGCCTGGACTGCGCAAAACACGCAACAGGAATGAACAATACATTAGCCTATATAGTAACATTTGCTTTTGGATTTTATTTAGTTTTTCTCCTGTCCGTCAAACACACTCAGTTACGCAAGTGTTTTTCCCAGATGAAACATTCATAAATCTGCCCACAGATGCTACATCACAAAGTTGTTAACACTTGGAAAACCAGATACTTTCAAATATTGAAAGCCATCGCTACCGACGCCACCTGTTAGGCCTTATCTGAAAATGAGCTCCGGGTTTGGTCAGGTACTGACAGCGGTCGGGGAGTTCGGAACTTTTCAGAAGCAGCTGTTGGCGGCGATATGCCTCCCGAACGTATTTAATGGTTTCCACATGTTCTGCCAGGTGTTTACGGGCATGAGCTTTCCTCATCACTGTAACACCGACTGGATAAAGATACCGGGACCCAACTTGACCTACGATAAGCAGAAGAACCTCACACTGCCACCGCTGAATGATGGCCAGGATTTCGAATCCTGTAGTATGTACACTCCGGTAGATCTGGATTTAGAAACTATTGAAGCATACGGGATTAATAGTACTATTTCCTGCAGGGACGGATGGACATTTGACGGTCAACAAAAAACCGCCAGCCTGGTGACAGAGGTGAGGTTCAGTGTAGAGCAGGATGTCTATGTTCTGACCTACACACCTGTCAATTTGGTTTCTGAAGACGTTTGATCACTGAACTATCTTTTGATCATAGGTTGAACAAATTGGGAATTCAACAGATTTAATCTAATCAATTACACTATTTACAGAGTACTATACATGCTGTACAGAGATTAACGAGTACTTTTCAACAAATTACACATTATTCATTAGTCAGGTTTCATAAACTACTGTATGTTACAGAATAAATCATGTTTTTCAATTTTCTAAATCCACACAGAACAATATGCAAACATGTAGGTGTACAGACACATTTGGCACATTTAGTATTTAAAATGTGAAAATACTTTGTTAATATATGTATAATATAATATAATATGTGATTGTAAATGAATCTATAATCTTTACAGGGTCTAATTGACATGTGTATTATTTTCAATGCATTGAATCCATCATACTTGTGCTATAGCTGGTCTATGTGGCTGTAATATTGTATCTCTAACTTATTTGTTATTCACTGCTATTTATGTTTTCACTAGCTTGAAGTTGAGTATAGTTGCACTTGATCAAGAGGATCCTAAATAATTTATAGACTTTACTATCTAGCTTTGTTTAAATCAGTGATGTTCACTGTAAAACATTTCCAAACATTTTACAAACTGAATTAGAGTTATGATTTAAAACAATTGATAAATGTCAACAGGCTCCTTTGGGGTTGATGTGTTATCTACCTAGTGTGGATAGGTGGTGTCATGTTTTTTTACTCTCAAATCTAGTGCATAAACAGGTTTATATCTTTTTCGTGAACTGTCCTTCTTCAACAAGTTAATCAATCTGCAATGTCAAGTGTGGCATATCTAGAAGATGATTAAACAGCATCATAATTACACAGATGCTGTAGACTGAACTGTATAGACTGAACCATGTACACTTCACCGTGTAGACTGAACTGTATAGACTGAACCATGTACACTTCACTGTGTAGACTGAACTGTATAGACTGAACCATGTACACTTCACCATGTAGACTGAACTGTATAGACTGAACCATGTACACTTCACCGTGTAGACTGAACTGTATAGACTGAACCATGTACACTTCACAGTGTAGACTGAACTGTATAGACTGAACCATGTACACTTCACCGTGTAGACTGAACTGTATAGACTGAACCATGTACACTTCACTGTGTAGACTGAACTGTATAGACTGAACCATGTACACTTCACAGTGTAGACTGAACTGTATAGACTGAACCATGTACACTTCACCGTGTAGACTGAACTGTAGAGACTGAACCATGTACACTTCACAGTGTAGACTGAACTGTATAGACTGAACCATGTACACTTCACCGTGTAGACTGAACCTTACAGATCTCCCTGATTCTCCTTTTTTACATTTTTATATTCCTCAATGTTTACACAGGTAACCTTTTAACATATATGTTTGCCAAGTACAACCATGTCCTGGTGTTTTACTTCCCTTAATGTTCTTATTATCCCCCCTACCACACACACACACACAAAGTTTGACCTGGTTTGTTGCGACAGTCAGAGTTGGGTAATTTACTTTTTAAATGTAATCCCTCACATTTACCAGTTATCCATCCAAATTGTTTTGTTTGTGTAATTACTTTTAATCCGTTACTCCCCAACCCTGCCAAAATTATTTTGAATGAGGTGTCTCAGTCACACAGATCTTCCTTATGCTGAGAACAATATAATCCCATTCAGAAATTTTGCAGTTTTGTCCAAACCCAATGGCAGAGATTCTAAAGTTCAGTCCGAGCCTGCAATTGGCATGCTGCCAGAAGGGGACATGTCATGTAATTTGGACTTCTCCACCCTGTGCCGGGCTTTGTTTTTTTTTGAAGTTTTGCCATTATGTCCAACTTTCTGCACCACCACAGATCATGTGTAACTATGCACCACCACAGACCATGTGTAACTATGCACCACCACAGACCATGTGTAACTATGCACCACCACAGACCATGTGTAACTATCTGCACCACCACAGACCATGTGTAACTATGCACCACCACAGACCATGTGTAACTATGCACCACCACAGACCATGTGTAACTATGCACCACCACAGACCATGTGTAACTATGCACCACCACAGACCATGTGTAACTATGCACCACAACAGAACATGTGTAACTATGCACCACCACAGACCATGTGTAACTATGCACCACAACAGAACATGTGTAACTATGCCTGCCCTGGAGCTCCACATCTGGCTTTTTTGCTGGTGGGGTCCTCTAAGACCAGCTGATAACTGACTTCAGTGGGCAATTGCTGAGAGATCAAGCTGCATGTTTTATGCTTCTGTTCATTGGTAAAAGGATAGGAAATACTGTATGTCTGTTAACATAAGGAAATTAAACTTACATTTCAATACATATTGTTTTGTTTAGGCTTAAATGGTATACAATTTGCATAATGTCATGCCTGGGAACAAGGTTTGAACCAATGGGTTAATCATAATAAAACTAGAACAAGATGACTAATCTTGTTTCCAGACTTTAGACTTATAGTTCATCTTTACAACTTTATAAAGGTCATTGATAAACCATTGTCACTTGTTATACCATATAGTAATATATTCTAAGGATATGCTAATTGAATGATGAGGTTTGAGTTTAGGACTTTGATGTTTTTGAAGTTTGAACTGTAACAGTTTGTTTATTGCAGCCCATGGCTGAAGTGTAGAAAATGCTGTTGTACTTCATCTTCATTATTACAGCTGTTTGTCCCTGCATTTTAGCACTAATGTGGATGCTACACCATGTAGACAACCATGTAGACTAAATGTAATTTCCAAATGTTTTAATGTGATCTGCTAAGAAATACGATTGTATTGGGATTTTTCAGAATTGTTTTAAACAACACATTCAAGGTGAAAAATATATATTTTTTGTGAAACGATAGTTACAGAAAAAGACAGACATTGGGTACATACAGTTGTATGCAAAAGTTTAGGCACCCCTGACAATTTCCATGAATTTCAAATATAAATAATTGGGTGTTTGGATCAGCAATTTCATTTTGATACATCAAATAACTGAAGGACACAGTAATATTTCAGTAGTGAAATGAGTTTAATTGAATGAACAGAAAATGTGCAATATGCATCGAAATAAAATTAGACAGGTGCATAAATTTGGGCACCCTTGTCACTTTGTTGATTTGAATACCTGTAACTCCCTAGCACTGATTCATTGGAACACACAATTGGTTTGGGGAGCTCATTAAGCCTTAAACTTCATAGACTGGTGCATCCAATCATGAGAAAATGTATTTAAGGTGACCAACTGCAAGTTGTTGTTCTCTTTCACTCTCCTCTGAAGAGTGGCAAAATGGGGGCCTCAAAACAATGACTATTGATGTCCGAAACAGCAACTGCTTCAATCTCTGAATGAATCACCTGAGTGGTTCGCAGCGCCACCACCACGGTGTGTGTGTGTGTGTGTGTGTGTGGGGGGGGGGGGGGGGGGCTAGGTTTGTATCTTTAAGTATACATCTTAAAGCCTCTTGTCCACTATCTAGCTGGGATCATTTAGGTGCAGCCTTAGCACTTCACCAGGCGAGGTCGCTGTTACTGAAGCTTCGAGTAATGAACCAATTTTCAAACCAATTCTTCTAAGTGGTTCAGTGCTTCACCAAAGCTTTATTTGCCCATCACTACTACACAGTATTGACTCAGGGGGTGAATACTTATTATTATTATTTGTACCAACAAACATCTGTTTTTCTTTTACATAACTTATGTGTAACAATAACAAATACTTTGCACCTTCAAATCGTTCAGTATGCTGTGTAAAACAAATTAATTTAAAATAAAAATCCCAATGTAACAGTTGATATGTAAGAAGTCAGGCGCAGGACACAGCGTGAATGACAATGCTCTTTTAATACTTGAAAATATGTTTAC
The DNA here is from genome assembly GCA_016801145.1 of Umbra pygmaea. Taxonomy (NCBI): domain Eukaryota; kingdom Metazoa; phylum Chordata; class Actinopteri; order Esociformes; family Umbridae; genus Umbra; species Umbra pygmaea. Next base: position 9,305 of record JACXGM010026023.1, on the reverse strand, counting down.
AAATATAGTAAATGGCACGCAGGCCTATAAGCTTTTAATAGTATTGGAAATACAATGGCACTTAACAAACAAAATAATAAACAAAATAATAAACAAAAGACACCAGGAAAAATGCAGACTGGCTGGAATAATAAATAAGCAGTATAATTAACTGGATAAAGTATCTGCTCTTCAGCAGTACATAGAGACTAAAACACATAAGGATACAATGGGGAGAACAAGTATATACACACAAGGACAGTCAACACAACACAAGACATGTGCGTAATGGGGCTGTGATCTCAGAAGACCGGTGACAATGACCGCCAGAGCCGACGTGTACCAGCCAGGGGAGATTAAATCAGTGGAGATGTTACATCCATTACAATCCTATTTCATGCCAGGTTGTCATGCTACAAAACATTTAATTCCACCACCTTTGTGTTATTTAAAAAATATATATGTTATCCTTTTCTAGCACTGTTTTTGCCTATTCACTGTTTCAAATATTGAATGCTCTTTGTACTGAGTTGTGTCACCTAATTTCTCTTAAATGTATGCACTTACAAATGTAAATGTAAGGCACTGTATGCTTCTAACATACAGTGATGCTAGGAAGTTTATCAACCCTTTAGAATTTTCCATATTTCTGCATAAATATGACCTAAAAGTTCATCAGATTTTCATAACATAAAAGTTGATAAAGTGAATCCAAATAAACAAATTAGATTTTTTTCAAACTTGGCCATTTCTTCATTGAGGAAAATGATCCATTATTAAATTGTGGCTAAAGTAGGTGAACCTTTGCTTTCAGTATCTGGTGTGAACCCCTTGTGCAGCAGTAACTGCAACTAAAGGTTTCCGGTAACTGTTGATCAGCCTTGTATATTGGCTTAGAGGAATTTCATCCCATTTCTCTGTACAGAACAGCTTCAAATCTGGGATGTTGGTAGGTTTCCTTACATGAACTGTACGCTTCAGGTCCTCCCACAACATTTCGATTGGATCAAGGTCAGGACTTTTATTTGGCCATTCCAAATCATTTACTTTATTCTTATTTAACCATACTTTGGTACAACGGCTTGTGTGCTTAGGGTCATTGTCTTGCTGCATGACCCACCTTCTCTTGAGATTCAGTTAACGGACAGATGTCCTGACATTTTGCATTAGATTTAATTGTTCCATCAAGATTGCAAGCTGTCCTGATCCAGATGCAGCAAAACAATCCCAAGCCATGATACCTCCACCACCGCGTCTCACATATGGAATGTTTCTAATGCTGGAATGCAATGTTTTCCTTTCACCAAAGATAACACATCTTGTTTTATTCAAAATGTTGTGTTTTGGTGTCATCTGTCCACAAAACATTTTTCCAAAGGACGCCTTGGTCTTGGAGGGATCTTTGTTGGTCAACCACTCCTGGGGAGGGTAACAATGGTCTTCACTGTCCTCCATCTGTACACAGTCTGTCTTACTGTGGATTGTTGGAGTCCAAACACTTTAGAAATGGTTTTGTATCCTTTTGCCACCTGATAATTTTCTGAGATCCTATGAAATCCCCCTTGTTAATGCCATGGCACACTTCCACAAAGGTGTTCGAAAGATCAAACTTAATAGATCCCTTTAATTTAAATGGACCAGGATGACCCCTCAGACCTGATTGTCATCCTGTCATGCTCCATGGAGCGTGGCTGCCACCTTGTGTCCATTCCGGGGGATACAGGGTAGTGTGATCAAGTGGACACAGCTGTGTCTTATTGAACACATTAAGCAGGATATACTGTACAAGTCACCATGACGAACATAGTGTAGTGTTGTCAGTCCTTGGATTATGTCTCTTGTTTTCTGTGTTTATTCAGTAGAGTATTATTTCCACCTCATCTGTTTCCATCTTCGTTTTCACTCCAGCCTCGTAACACATCCCATTGATTGAGAACACCTCTCTCAAATTAACTGATTATCCTAGAAATTCATTTACTTTTGCCACTCACAGATTAGTAATTAATGTATTAATGGATAATGGTCTTCAATAAATAAATGAACTGGTTTAATATTTTTTTCTGATTTTTATATTGGATACTGATGACGCTTTTGGTCATATCTATGCTGGAAAATAAAACATTTTAGAGGATTCTCAAACTTTCAACCACCACTGTATATGGTGCCCAAGTACACCCCGTGTCCTGGTGTTTTACAACCCATAATGTTCTTATTATTCCCCTCACATAGTTTGACCTGGTGTGTGCCAACAGTAGTTTGAATGAGGTGTCTCAGTCCATCTACATGGCAGGTCTCCTGATTGGTGCCCTGGTTTTTGGACCAATGGCAGACAGGTATGGCCTCATGTTATCCGAACACTTAAACATATCTTCTGCCCTGAGCAATCTCTTTGAATCATGTGTTACCATGGTGATGATCCAGCTGGCCATTATGTTCATGCATCTCATGCACCATCTCATGCATATTTTTTGTTTTTCCTGCTGCCTTCATTGTTGCCTGGAAGACAGTATGGTGTGATTGGTCAGAAAGCCTTGCACCGCTCTTTGTCTTTGAAGCAGGTGTGAACGCTCATTAAAAAAGCCATAGCCCCTATTGTTTAGTACTCTTCCCCCGCCAACTACATCTTTTTCTGCCACCGGGACAAAGTATGAAAGCATCCTAGTGTGACTGGACACCACAACTGGTTCATCTCACCTATGCGATGAATTGAGCTGCCACCTTCTGTGCTCCATTATCATATCCAGGATCACACACTGTAAATCAGAACAAACTGTGTGACTGTAGTAGGTTCTGTTCCACTTCTAGGTTCATTAAATAAACAATTATTACAGACAATGTTAGGGATACCATCCAGCCTAAATGGACTTGGAGGTTTAATGTTAGCTACTAGTTTCACTATGCAGTCCCCTCTTTTATGATTCGGCTTCATCTCCTCATCAGATAGTTTATGATATGGCCTCCTCTTTTCCTCCTCAGGTATGGACGACGTTTCGTAGTGCTTCTCTCTCTGCTTCTCCAATTTTTGTCCAGCGTGGGAGCAGCCTTCTCCCCCAACATATTTGTGTACATTGCCTTGAGATTTGTGGTGGGCACCTCCATCTCAGGTGTCATTATCAACACATATGTGTTAGGTGGGTACTTTGTCACCACTCATACTGTATGTTAAGTGGGTACTATGTCACCACTCATATGTTAGGTGGGTACTATGTCACCACTCATATGTTAAATGGATACTATGTCCCAACTCATATGTTAAGTGTGTACTATGTCGTCACTCAAAAGTCTTTACTGGGTAGTATGTAATATGTGTTAGCTTGGGACTATGTCATCACTCATATTTGTTAGCTTGATCCTGTCATCACCCATATATTTTAGGTGGGTACTTTGTCTTTACTCATATGTGTTAAGTGGGTACTGTGTCATCACTCATAGATGAGTAGTATGTCATAACTGATATGTGTAATATGGGTACCATGAAATCTGTCCTATGTGTTAGGTGAGTGCGATGGCATCAGTCATAGATGGGTACTATGTCATCACTCATATGTGTTACTGTAAGTGGGTACTATGTCATAACACATTCACAGTATGTTAGGTGGATGCTCTGTCATCACTCATATGTTTTAAGTCTAGCTATTAAGTCATGATGTCAGAAACTCCCTGTACATTGTGCTAAAATCTAAATCCCAACCTTCTCCCAGGTGCTGAGTGGACTGGAAACAATAAGCGGGCTCTGTTCACCATCTTCTCCCACTGTTTCTATGCCATTGGGCTCATGCTGCTGTCAGGGATAGCTTACGGAGTCAGAGACTGGAGAACTCTTCAGCTGGTCCTCTTTTGCCCTTCTCTGCTCCTAGGCGTGTTCTACTGGTAAATACTGACCTATAACCCATCACCTTTTAACCAAGGTCAGCTTGTCCAGAGATGAGTTCAGCTCATCCCTTTCTACACATCACTTACTGTCTGATGGTAGTTAATGTATTTCTGAGGATCTGACCCCTTGACCTTTGACCTCTGTGCTGACTCTATGTATCAGGATCCTTCCAGAGTCGGCTCGGTGGCTGATGACCCAGGGCCGGCAGGAGGAGGCGTGTCAGGAGCTCCGCAGGGCAGCCAAGGTCAACGGGAGGGAGGTGCCTGAAGCCCTGCTGGATAAGGTGATCTAAACCTCATCCCTATTCACTATCATCCTCCACACATCAGGTTATCCCCATCATCCCACTGTCATCCATGTGAGGTGACTAGTGATTGTGCCTCTGATTTGGGTCCATTAGGAGCTTAGTTCAAATCCCTCTGACTGCCAAGGTGAAGTCTCTGTCATTCTGTCTGTGAGCAAGACAGTTAATCCTAATTGATAACGATTACTATAATTTACATTCCCTATAGAAATGCAGTTTGAACTCCATACATCATACAGTAGAATGAGTATCCTGCATTTTGTACTTTGTACTTTCGTGTATATTTTTCTGTGTAACTTTATTTTGTCCTTGCATCATGCGCTGCAGATGTGAATCTGTTCTCAGTCGACATACTTAATTAAATAAAGGTGAAATAATAAATCAAATCAGATAAAAACAGTACGTACAGTACAGTACCCATTGTAAGCAGGATTCATGGAAAATCATGAACTACAAAAACACCTGTACCAACACTTAATTACTTTAACTCCCCTAATCACAAACTGTTCTACACTGTAAGAAATTGTTCTGTAAAAAAACGATGTAACACATATACCAGTACTTTTTTACCTATATCCTTCAAGACAATAACAGAAAATACTTTATTAAAACAGTCAATGTCCCTTAACACACAGAGCTGATATTACTTTGTAATGGACAACGTGTAATTGCCTTGAAGGAAATGTAGGTAAAATATAAATATTTTTTGCAGTGTTGTCACAGCCGTAACACTCCTCATCTCTCCACTGTATGAGTAGCTGGAGGCAGATGTCTCGGCCAAGAAAGGCAGCATGCTGGACCTATTTAGAATCCCATACCTGAGGAAACGGATGCTAACTCTCAGCTACATCTGGTCTGTGTGCTACAAAACCTCCTCTACAACTGAACATTTAACATGCTTGATTCATATCAGCATGACTGACATTCACTCCAATTCATTAATTATACATTGTATTGAGATCATGTTCCAAACATTCATTCAACCCATTTTTGAAGCCCTCCCTCTTCTCAGGTTTGTAACCAGCCTGGTATATTATGGGGTGAGTCTGAATGTGGGGAACTTTGGCCTGAACATCTACCTGACCCAGCTGATCTTTGGCATAGCTGAGCTGCCCGCCCGGTTGGGTTCATTACCCCTCATAGAGCACTTTGGTCGGAGGGTCTGCCAGGCCTTCACCCTGTTCCTTGGTGGCTCCGCCTGTCTCCTTATTCTAGCAGTTCCAGAGGGTACAGTTTATATTTAAAGAATATTGATCTCGAATGATGTTTTTTGAATGTTCTTTCAATGATAAGTCATTTTTTACTTTTAGGTTTTATATAAACAGTTTAACAGATTCTGTGTGTGATCCTCTGTCCTTCTCTCAGATCTGCCGGTTGTGACAACAGTCATAGCGGTGTTGGGGAAGTTTGCCCTGGCAGCCTCCTTCACTATTGTCTATGTGTACACAGCAGAGCTCTACCCCACCGTGGTGAGGTGAGGGGTCACTACTATTACTATCGATCTCACAAAAAGTAGTACTAATAATAATAGTAGTACTAATAGAGTAGTTTTAACAGGACTGTATGCATTGTGTTTGTTAATACTATGTTTGTTGTGCGTTAATTGTAGCATTGTGTTTGATGTGTTCACTTGTGCATTATGTTTGGTGTGTGATAATCTGTGTGTTGTTCCTGGCAGGCAGAACGGGGTAGGTCTGAACTCAACATGTGCCCGTGTGGCTGGTATCCTGGCGCCCCTGATTAGGCTACTGGAGGTGTACCACCATGCCATCCCCATGCTGATCTATGGGACCCTCCCCTTTCTGGGGGGCGTGGTCTGCTTTCTACTACCTGAAACCCTGAATACTGATCTACAGGACAACATGGAGCTACTGGACAACCACACAGGGTGGGTATCCTACTGGAGGGGCTCAGGGCTCAGGAAGGTTGATGTTTAATGTTTGATACTGCATTATTAATAGGTGGTTTAAACACTACTGGAATGTCATGTGAATTTTTGCAAGTTTAATACTTATACTTTGTAATCTTTTTATTTCTAGAACTCCTGAGAAGTTAAATCTTGAAAATGGACTTAGTAATTTCAAGACGGAAAATTCTGAAGAAATATTATCCACAAAAATGTAATTTTTAAAACTTTTTTATGAATTTCACAAGCACTTTACATAGTGTTTTTGTTGTAATAATGTGATTGCATTGACATCAAATGTATACTGTACACAAAATGAGCAAGAGTGAAAATCATTATTATTCAGATCGTAAGCTACACAATTTTAATAGATTTTTAATCAGTTATATTAATAAATCACATGAGAATGTACTACGTCTATCACAACATTTGTGAAATAGGTGAACAGTTTTCAATAAAAAGACAACAATAAAAGTTACATTGTGTCGGTTGTATAAATCATGTTATATATTTAATTTTATCTAGAGAATATCAACAGAGTTTGTTTCAGTAATCACTCCAAGTCCCATTTTGATGTTGATTATTGTCATATAACTCAAACACTTATTTATACAGCAGACAGATGTATAAATATAACAGGTGTATAACAGGTGTACAACAGGTGTACAACAGGTGTACAACAGGTGTACAACAGGTGTACAACAGGTGTACAACAGGTGTAAAATCTTTACAAAGATGATGTGATTCACAGTGTTGTCCTGGTCACCTCCACATCAGCTGAAAGGACCCAAAAGCATCACAGTTTATTAACATTGCTCTCCATCAAATGTAAATTAACTTCACTTTATAAATCCCAAAGTAGGCGTCGCCGTGTGTCTATTTGATCACTCAACTCACCAATCAGAGGTCTACATCACGTTGGAGCTGTTAGAACCTGGCACGTCATTGGTCCTTTGCATCCAACGGTCCTTGTGTTGGGCGTGTCCAAAGCCCTCATCATAGTTGCCCTTCCTTTTGAATAGCTGCTGGTAGTGGAACACGCAGTAGAACTCCCCGTATAGTGGAGCATAGCTGCTCATGCTGCAACATACAGCACACACACACAGGCCTTTGTCGACAACAAAACGCACACATGATAGTGATTGTTTTCCAATTGTCAATCTTTGTTTTTACAGTTATGAAGATGGGTGATTGCTGAGTTTGATCATTTAACTGTTGGAGCAGATCTCAGTCTCTCACCTGAGCTTCTTCTGACAATGCTTGCAGCAGAAACAGTTCTTGTGAAAAATGAATTTATCTGCAGTCATTTTTTCCATGGGATAGACTGGCTTCAGGCAAGAGGAGCACATGTCCTGTTTAAGGGGCAGGAACTGGAAGGACAGAGACGTGCATTATGACTCACAGGGTGGCATCTTTGGTAAAACTGTCCTAAATAATACCAGGCGGTAACTGGTAATAGCCTGGTGGTTATAGACAGACAACCTGGTCTACCAACAACTGTGATTGAGGATTAAACTGGGTCAGAATTTTTATGTTGAGACAGACTTAACTGAAACTCAACAAAACCTTGAGTTAACTTAATCTGGATGTGTTGGTGTGTATGTTACACATTCATGTACTGTTCATTATTTATTGGGGAAAAGGGCTGGTCACATAAACATGAACATAAAATGTCCCACTCTCACCAATGCAAAGATGTTTTTCACATGGCCCTCCCCTCATCTTTAACAAACACTGCAACACCCTCCCCATCTAAATATTATGAAAACGTAGGCCTATGTTTGATCATCTTTTTAGACCCAAAGTTAAACTTTTCTTTCCAATTTGAATAGCTATGCACAAATAAACATAAAAACAATATACCAAAAGTAAAGCAGGTGCCATTTAGTTAGCAAGAAAAACTATACTGAACGTAATGTAGCTTATCAAAATGTTGTATTTTATTGTCATATCGTAGGGTGTATGCGGTCTTCTAATATGCAAACATCTTGGTCATAGTGTGGCATTGCAACACAAACAAAAAAAAATGTATGAGGTATACACACAATTTCAGCTAACTAAGAATGTGAAAACAAGTTTAAAATAGTGGTTCATTACGGTGACGTGCATTGCTAATTGATGGAAACGTAAGTGGCATTGGCGCATGAACAGGTGGAATAATTTTCAAATACAATGTGATTGGCTCTTCCTTCCCATTTTCATTTGTCATTTGAACAAGATAAGGTATAAAGGAACATTGAAAATTAAAAAAAAGACTTGTCTTTTTTATGGCATTGCAACAACCAGAACAGTTAGCATGTTTGCTGGAACCAAAATGATTGAAAGGCTAGCATGTCAATCTGAATTAATGGTTGTATTAGGACAAAGTGATAGCTTATATAATAAAAATATCTAAATCAAAACTGCTAAAAAGTGTCTGCTTTGCCAGGCACTATAGCATAAACCTGCTTTATTTGAGACATTTGACTCACTTCTTCCATCTACTTCTCAATTTGTATCAGTATTTTAAAGTGGGTTATTTATGGAGGAATGACAAAAGAGTATTAAAAACTTCTTCCAACGACATTGGTTTACACTTCATCTGTGGAGTAAACATTACAGAGGAAAATTTATTTTTCAACATTCCACAAGGACCAAATTACTTTTAGTTAAATAACAACAACGCAATGATGTTTGTCTCCTGGTAGAACTAAGCTATCTAGAGATTGATGATTTAGAAATATGGCCTGAATGTAATGTTGAGGGAATTTTCAATAATTTATGAAAGCACAACAAGACACACTTGTGACAAGTTTGTTCAAGGAGTTCCAATTATCTCTTTTGGTATTACCAATAACAAAAGCAGAGTCCCGAGAGAGCAAAATAAAGGACCAACATTTTTATTACATTACATTTCTATTCACTTAAATCACACACATTAAAAAGGCTGTTCTCGTGGCAATACGTAAAAAATAATACAAAACAAAACATTTGTACACATGTTTATGTTTCTGGAGTCAGGGAAATGTAAAGCCTTTGTACGGTTACGAAACGTACATAAGTCAGTTTACCTTAACCTACCATAACCTCACCTTACCCTAACATTAACCTCCCTAATCTAGCATGTTATGCCTGAATTAAACATTCCCCAAGTACTTTAAATTGTAACTGATTGGTCTATTCTTGGAAATGTACCGGTAGAACGGTGATTCAATACGTACGAAAGCTCACATTTGAATGGCCATATTGTTAAGTCTGGCTAC
>JACXGM010026022.1:0-15049 GCA_016801145.1 Umbra pygmaea | reverse complement strand
ACTTTTCAACACATTCGCAATATCGCCTGGTAAACCAAATATCAATGCTTAATCAATTATAAGGATAACTATAGATCAATGTTGTTCCAATGTTGTTGCCATCAACATTAATAACGTCCGGTTTCATCGATATGCAAATGGTGATTCAACATTTATTTTGCATTGAAATTTCAATATCAACCATAATGATGATTCAGATAGAAAATCAATATTTATTCAATGTTGGCTTGCTGTCTGGGTAGGCACAGGCTAATTATTGCTAATTCAAATGCTAGTTAACATTAGTAATTAAACTAACTGCTAACAAAAGTCGAAATTGTCATTTATTTAACTGCCGTGGGACTGCATATTTTAAATATTATTTAAGCACAATGAAATTAGGCATTGGTAAATATAACATGCTTGCTGGACACGAATTAACATGGTTAATTGATGCACATGTTGTATAACGTTTATAGTCGCCGAATATAACCACAAATTGGCATTAACTGTAATTTACATCGCAAGAGAAATGGACAAGTCAGTCATATAAAAGCTATTCAGTAAATCATTTTGGAGAAACGCGTCTGCTTTGGCCTGGTAAATAATAGATAGATAATAGAATAACAATAACAAATGTCACCATGAATATCTATTACTAATGGTTAACTTTTTCATTTTTCATAAGTTCAAATATAACTGCAACTTTTAACTGCACTGCTTTACACAAAGCCTAACAAAGGTAAGCCATGTAGCAATAGTATAATTTAGATTAAATTTGAATATGTAAATCAACACATTGACCGTAAGAGAGTAAAATAATAAATGAACCATGTGTGTTAACAAATGTGTATTGACAATGACAAAACACTGTTCTGATTGTATGCTATTAACAGGTCTAGTTCTTGAGATCATGGGCAGCAGCTACATTCGTCGTGGGGAAGAGAGGGCCAGAGAGACCATGGGGGTCAAGGTTCACTGGTTCGGCTGGGGTGGTCTTCGATGGCACGGACTCCTTCCCTTCTTCTGCCGGTCCCTTAGAGGAAGAGCATAGATGTCCTGCTAAATTCACTGCGGCGGGAATGACTTGGGATGCAGGAAGAGCATCGATCTCGTTGCAGCGATGAAGGACCTGCAAAATCTCTTTATGTGTTTTTGGCTGACACTGGTTGAGAAGTTTCAATAAAGCAATATTTATTAACCAAATGATTCAATATTTATTATGGAAACACACAGTAGACACTTCAAGTAGACATGCTTTGACAGAAATGTAATGTGGTTTTATGTGATATAACTTGGTAATGATATATATTCAAACTCACTAGCCTACACAGTTAATATTGATAAGACACCTTTAGATTATTCTTACGTTTCATTGTGCAGAGTAACAAATATAGAGACAATTCATTGCAGTAAGTGTCTACCTAGAAGTGCAAAAAAGTACAGTATAGACAGGTAGTGTAGTATAAACAGTATATGACATAGTTAACTGTATTCTACTGTTGGAGAGGGTGAGTCAGACAGTATTGTTGGAGTTTGGAGGGCCGTTGCAGAGTAGACTGCACTTTTTATTTTTATGTGAGGGAATATGTGCCACCGCCACGGGTGTTTTAATTGATAACGTATGGGGCATGTGGCTGCTGTGTGCAGAGGGTAGGGTCGATGTGCTAGGTGTGGGGGTCCACATGAGGAAATGGCAAGTGTGGGGTAGGGGACAAGGTGAGGTGTTGGAATTGTGGTGGTGAGCACAGTGCTACATTTGGGGGGTGTATGGTTCAGAAGCGGGCAACAGAGGCTCAGCGGGTTAAGGTGGTGGATAAGGTCACTTATGCTGAAGTGGTGCAGAGAGTGGGGGGCCTTGGGTTGAGTGTGCAGGTGGAGAAGGAGCAGGGTTTTGGGCCGGTGTCGGAGGAAGGTATGGGTGTTCACAAGGTGATGTTGTCTGAGACGTGTAAATTCATTCATTGGTGGTGGGCAGAGTTGAGTTTTTGGCATTTCTGTGTAGTGTGGTGAATATCTGTAGTCAGGTTAAGGGAAGGAACACTAGGACAGATGTGGTGGGTGCTGCTAGGGAGTTTATGGGTGTTACTGATGTCACGGGGGAGATGATTCATGAGTTTATAAAGGTGAGGGGGAGGGTAGGTATTGGGATGGGGGTGCTGGGTGTGGATAGTGGGCAGTATATTTTAATTTCTTAGGGTGGTGGGTTGAGTTGGGTGGACTTGAATTGGGTGGGCTTTGACTGGCCTCACACTTTGGTACTGTTAGTGGTGTTATATGCACCATGAGTCCGTTGCGATCCGCCAATAAACCCATAGAAGAAGCAGAAACCAGCCCATTGACACACAGTGAAGAATTCCCCCGCAATATACATTACTCTTGGGCGATTAGCAACACCCCAAGTGGGATCTTTCGTTTACTACCTCTGGAGGTTGCATGAGCACCACAGGTTCACACAATAATTGTTTTACACCAACGTCAGGGATAGCAGATTCGGAAAATGTTGCTAAAAGTTATCAGTATCTCTCGTAGTGTAAAAGCCCTCTATGCTGCAAATGCTTCATTGCCAACATGTATAATAGATGAGTAGTAATAGGGTAGGTGCTCAAGATATTGTAAACATTTGGAAAATACAATAAGTCTTATGGATGTACCTACAACAACTTTTCTTAGCTTCAGGTTGTGAAACTGTCTCGTCATTTGTCAGCTGTCTGCCCAGTACGTGGCTGATCATAGTGCTGGGCGGTATGACCAAAAATGTATATCACAGTATTTTTCAAAATTCTACCGGTTTCACGGTATATGACGGTATTTATAATTTTTTCCATGCATATGTGTTCCCAGCATTTTCTACTGGATGAGAGAGGAATTATTGCAGTAGATTCATACATTTATTGATATTCCAAGACGTGCTTGCGGCTAAGGTGGTGGAGCAAATTTCTCATATCTAATGTTGTGAGTAGAATTTACATTTGTTGCCCCAAATAAAAATAAGACTAGTCGTATAAGTCCACCGTAAGCAATGCTTACGTGAGATCAGAATATTACTAGTGATAGTTGCTAGACAGTGTTTTTTCCTTACTTTAAATAGATCAAATGGACTAAGAAAGTTTTAAACATTCCAATGTTGCCCCCTGGAAACCGTTTCGTTCCATAAGCCATAAAGTGTAAAAGAAAAGAGAAACTACCATTAAAATACTTGCATTTCATTGGCTTAAAAACATTATTTTCATGTTATTATAAATTCCACTAATAATACATTGTTCCCTAAATTCGATGTGCCTGCAAGAGAAATGTAAATAGCTAAACCCGTTTACTAATTGTTCTGAGTTACAAAGCCAAAGAATGCGTGTGTGTTGTGCACTACGGTATGAAAAATACATGGAATTTGCTGCTTTAACCAACTTTAGTTAGGTAAAACAACTAGCATCGTCCTAACTTGAGAAAGATAACAGAAAATATATTCACAATTTAGCATGAGCAAGGGCAGTGAAGCGTCAGTCTTAACAAGCATTAATGTTCAATACTGTATTGATTGAAAACAATGTTTTACCTATTGGGATGGATCGCACAGCTGAAAGTGATTTGTTTCTAACCTAGTTAGTACCGTTTTAACAAACAACAAGTTGGCTATTTCTAGGCATTTAATTGACAATCCATGTAGTTCACTGCTAATGTAAATGTGCCCTGTATCTTCAAAGGAACAAAACTGTCTTTCTCCAAAGAAATTACAGCTAAATCTTAATGCAATCAGAGAGTCAGAAAAACAATACATTTGAAATAATTTATATAAATCAGCCCCCTGCGCCCTGGCTGTGCCTGCTAGCTACTATGCGTAGCTCAGTGAGAGCTTACGCCGGCTGGTGCAACAGGTAAAAATATTAAGTCAGACGTAAAAGGCATTTTAGGTCGGACATACAGTTATGACCTATATATGTCAAGCTGGTGCAACCGGCCCCTGAACACTACTGTTTACTGTCACCACGCCTCGCAGTCGCACATTGCGTGTTTAGAAGCGCCACATTGAAAAGGGTCCGAACTGAAACAGTATGGCGCAGCGTAGCGTTCCGGACGTTATGTATTCAAATACACCAGTATTGCGGTATATAAAAAATTCACATCATAACAAAATAAACACCGGTATTCGGTGTGAACCGGTATACCGCCCAGCACTAGCTGATCAACGCTGCCATTATCCGCCTGGTTGTAACTTGGACATCACACCCACCGATGGTCCCCAGCAGGCCCGGATCTACGGGGGGGCAAAGTAAGGCATTGCCCCCCCAGATAGAATCTGTGCCCCCCCAGTTCTGTTTCCCGATAAGCACAGCAAATGCTATATTAAATAATTATGCCCCCCCATTCATGAAAACTGCCCCCCCGGTCATTTCATCCTGGAGCTGGGCCTGGTCCCCAGATAGGTCATCTAGAAATACAGAATAGATTGAATGAAAAAATATATTAGTCTGGGGTCCCCTGCTGGAGCTGCTGCCTCCGCAACCTAAGTTGCCGGTAGATAGGGTGTCGCTTCTCTTGGGCAACGATTTAGCTGGGGGAAAGGTGGTCCCCGTATTAGAGGTATTAGACAACCCAGATCCTACCTGTTTAGAGAAAGAAGACAGGTCAGTGTTCCCAGCCTGTGTGATGACAAGCACAGAAAATGGGTCATGTTTATGATATTTCTCCTTTGTACAAACCTGTTAGGGGTCCAATTAAGTCGTCCATGTCGAAGGGGAAGGGACCTCTTCATGCTAGGTCTGAGGGAAAACAAGATGCAGGCAATACTGACTTAAGTGAATTAGTAGACACAATCACGCCTGTTAGGGTGATTGAGTGTCAGAAATCAGACAAAACACTCCAAAAGTATTTTTCCATTATAGATTCAACTGATAAAAGTGGTGACTCAAACGCCACATACTACCTAAAAAATGGATTGTTGATGAAGGAGTGGAACGCCCGTGCTCTGGGCGAGTCTGTACACCAGGTGGTTTTACCGGCACAGTTCCACCAGCAGGTGTTGTCGCTTGCTCACGACTATGCTTGGGCAGGGCACTTGGGTATAAGAAAAACGTATGACCGTGTCCTTAGACATTTCTTTTGGCCTGGTATGAAATCTGACATAGTTAAATACTGCAATACCTGTCATGTTTGCCAGCTAGGGAAAACCCAATCAGAAGATACCCCGCGCGCCTCTGTAAATATTGTGTAGACACACAGTCAGACTGGAATGAAGGAATCCCGTTCGTTTTATTTGCTGTTAGAGAAACAGTACAAGAATCATTAGGATTCAGTCCTACCGACCTTGTATTTGGGCATACAGTTCGGGGTCCTCTAAAACTATTAAAAGAGATGATAATGAATACAAAACAGGCATGTACTGTAAAAACCGTCCTAGATTATGTGTCCAAGACTCGTGAGCGCTTGTACAAAGCATGTACTTTGGCGAAAGAATCTCTCTCTACCGCCCAGAAGCGGATGAAACAGAGATATGACAAAGAGTCTGTGAGCCGAGTGTTTGTGCCTGGAGATCAGGTGTTGGTGTTGTTACCGGTGCCTGGTTCGTCTCTGTCAGCTCAGTATTCTGGACCATACACTGTGGAGAAATGCATAAGTGAGACCAATTATTTAATTAGAACCCCTGAGCGTAGGCGTTCTTTACATCTTTGTCACATTATTATGTTAAAAGAGTACCTAAAACGGGATGTTCCCGTAAGTTCGAGTACAGTAGTGGGAACCCTGGTTGTCGGTGTATGCACTAAGGAAGAAACAGACGATGGAATAAAAGAGCAATCAGGCAATATACAATGCGAAAGATTGAATAACTCTGAAATGTTGAAGGTGTTGCCGTCTATTATGCTACACTTAGACTCAAAGAAACAAACAGAGCTCATCCACCTAATCCATTCCTTTCCCAATCTGTTCCAAGACGTACCCAGCCGTACACAGGTGTTAGAACATGACATTGACGTGGGTAACGCTGCGCCCATTAGACAGCACCCTTACCGTATTAACGCTCAGAAACGTGAGGTTATGAGGAAGGAGACAAAGTATTTGGTTGAGAACGACATGGCCAGGCCTAGTAACAGCCCCTGGAGTTCTCTGTGTATCTTAGTGCCTAAGCCGGATGGCACATCAAGACTTTGTACTGACTACCGCAACGTTAACGCTGTTACGATCCCAGATTCCTACCCTATGCCACGAATAGACGATTGTGTAGACACAATCGGTTCTGCTAAATATGTCAGTAAGTTAGACATGTTGAAAGGATACTGGCAGGTGCCGCTATCCTCTCGTGCATCAGATATTTCAGCCTTTGTCACACCAGATGATTTCTTACAGTACACAGTAATGGCATTCGGAATGCGCAATGCGCCCGCAACGTTTCAGCGTTTGGTAAACATAGTGTTAGCTGGGGTACCTAACTGCACAGCTTACCTTGATGATGTCGTGGTTCACTCCTCGTCATGGGATGTGTTCCAAAAGTTCGAAGCGGCGTCTCTAACTTTAAACTTGGCTAAATGTGAATTCGAAAAAGTTACTGTCACTTACTTAGGTAAAGAAGTTTGCCGAGGTGAAGTGTGCCCTGTGGCTAGAAAAGTAGAGGCTATAACCGTATACTCTGTGCCTACTAGCAAACGGCAGCTGCGCAGGTATTTAGGCATGGTTGGTTATTACCGAACCTTTTGTAGAAACTTTTCTACAGTTACAGCTCCTCTCACCTCTCTGTTAAGCCCGAAGGTGGCGTATGAGTGGACATCAGACTGTCAGCGTGCTTTTGAGTCAGCTAAGGCTCTTCTATGTGCTTCCCCCGTTCTAGCAGCACCTGATTTCAACAAGCCGTTTAAGCTAGAGGTTGATGTCAGTAGTATGGGCGCAGGGGCAGTTCTTTTGCAGGAGGATCATGTTGGAGTTGATCGGCCAGTGTGTTTCTTCTCTGAAAAAGTTCAGTCCCTGCCAAACGAGATACTCCACTGTTGAGCAGGAAACTCTAGTCTTATTGTTGGCCTTACAATTCTTTGAGGTGTATGTTGGCTCAAGTGCATTGCCTGTATTAGTCTTGACGGACCATAACCCACTAGTTTTCCTCCATAGAATGTACAATCACAATCGGCGCCTAGTGAGGTGGGCATTGATTGTACAAGCATACAATCTGGAGATACAACACATCAAAGGGGCAGATAATGTGGTGGCTGACGCTCTATCACGCGTCTGGTGATTAGTATGGACAGGGAACGCTTGGTGAACAGTGTGTAGACAGAAAACGACGGTTTGTGTCTTTTTGTGGTGGGCGTGTTACGTCCCAGGGTACAGTGTTGGTGTTTCTATGTGGTGGTTCTGTTCTGTGTGTTTGTTCTGTTTGTTTGTTTCCCACAGGTGGTGCAGATTCCCTCATCAGGCCCAATCCGTCATTTATCACTGACTCCTCCCCTCTGTTATCCCATACACCTGGTTTCTGCAATCAACATCAATCCCATCATGCCCTACCTTCCTATATAATATGTGCCATTTGTTTGTTCTCGCTCTCTTGCTACTCAGGTGGATGATCTGTGTCAGGTTGCCTTGTGTGTTTTGAGTTATTGTGTAGTCTGTGTTAAGTAGTGTAAGTGCTAGAGTGAGAGTTTTTGGTTTGGTAATTGTTAGCGTGAATGGTAGGCCTGCTTAGTGTGTTTGTGGAGTAGCAGTAGTGCCCTGTCCATTGTGTCTTTATATATATTAATCATTTGATCTTTTGTTCACAGGGAGTGAGGAGATTTAGCCTAGAGCTGCTCCAGAGTATACATCTTGCCCGTAGGGGACTCCCTTGTATAAGCACACTAGTCAGACCTGGTATGGGCCACCTACTCTAAGTTTGGGTAGGGCGCCTTGACCGTGTGCCAGTTTAGTTTGTTTTTGTGTGGGAGATAGGACAGGTAAGGGGGTGGGGGACTTTTTGTATAGTTCTTTGGTTTGGTACCCCCAGTCTCCTCACTTACCGATGTATTGTTTATCTTTACCATGGCTAAATAAAGCCTTGTTTTACAACGGTAACCTGTTGTCTCCGTGTCCTTGCTCGCACCTACCACTCCATACTCCTTTCTCTGACCATCTGGGCAGTGAGGTGTAAAATCCCACTCCCCTCCTGGGGAGCAGTGTGTAACACTGGTAAGAGTGATTTTCATCCTCCTGTCTAGTAAACAGATCATCTGTGCGGAGTGTAACTGCCTTATCTGGGAATGTCATGTGGTTCTCATAACTTATCACTATCATCACAGTGATTGCTGTCATCAAACGAACACAGACAGTCCATAAAAACATAATTATGTTCTTCATGATTAGGTTAATTAGTAGTTATATTCAGGTTGAAATTCTTCCAGAACATAAGTCCCTAAGATCTCCACCTGAGAATGATGGCTTTTCAAAAGATTGGAGAATATTCAATACATTCCTAATTGCCTACTTTTGGTCCAGTAACTTCTGCCAGACATAACTGCAACTGTATATGATTTAGGTCTGATATACATGTTAACTAAATATGATTTAGGTCAGATATGCATGTTAACTAAATATCTGATGACTGAAATTCACAGGCTATTCGTCAGTACTGATGTCACCAGTTCAGTGAAACAAGACAGAGAACAAAATAACGGTGTTAAAATTACACATTAGCTAAACAATCTCCCACATGTCATGGATTGCTGACTGGCTTAGTCTAAAAGTTAAGATAATTAGCTAATCATGCTTAGCTACAATGTTTGCAACTAGCTAACATGAATTTACCGAAAGTTAGGTGAATAGCTAGCCGTAACATTGTGCAAGTTGCCATGATGACTGGTTAGGTATTACGTTAACATTAGCTAACTAACAGACGTTAGCTAACATATAAAACCGTTTGTTTTGTTAGTAACTATTATTGGCTAATTATGTTATCAAGTTAGCTAGCCAAGGTAATGTTAGAACAACAAAACTGATGATAACTCCATATCTGCAAGTGTCACTACCATGTCCCAAACGGATTATACAGATTATCAGAGTTTTCTTACTACCTAGCTAACGTTAACTAGTTAGTTTATGTTAGCTTGCTTAACATTAAGCTAACTTAGCCATTACCAAATATTAACATAAGCGATGCTGAACGTAAGGAATGCTAAATACATTGCAGTCATCAAAATGGCAATTACTGTATAGCTAAACAAGGTTTAAAATATTAGGTAGATAGCTATATATAGTAACCTTGTTACCTAAATTCTATAAAAGTTACCTCAGGAAGGGAAGAGTTTACTTCGGGCTAACCCAAGCCCAAACATCCCCTCCTCTACCACAAATTGTCCCTTCTTCTTCTTTGAATTACTGGCAGATCGCCACCAACTATAGGTGCATCTACCGCCACCAACTGTACCGGAGTGTGAGGCCTGTCACGGCCCACCCAATTCAACACCACCCACCACACCCCACCACCCTAGGAATTAAAATACAGCCCCCTACCCCCCCCACCCCACTACCTACCCTCCCCCTTCCCCTTCCCTTTCGTCGGCTCGTGCACCATCTCCCCCGTGACGTCAGTAATACCCATAAACTCCCTAGCAGCACCCACCACAACATCAATCCTCGCATTCCGTCCCTTAACCTGACTACACACATTCACTACACTACACAGAAACGCCAAAAACTCAACCCCGCCCACCACCAGTGAATCCTTACCAACCACACACTCATGCTTACACTTCTCAGACAACACCACACTACAAACACCCAAACCATCCTCCGACACCAGGCCTACAACCCTCTCCTTCTCCACCTGCACACCAACCCCAAGTCCCCCCACTCTCTGCACCGCTTCCGCATATGTGACTCCATCTACCATCTTAGCCCGCTGTGCCTCCGCCGCTTTCTTCTGAACCACACCCCCCCCAAATGCAGCACTGTGCTCCCCACCACAATAACAACACCTCACCACGTCCCCTACCCCACACGTACCATACTAATGCACACCCCCACACATACCACACCTACCAAACCCTTCCCTTTGCACACAGCAGCCACATGCCCCATCCGCTGACAATTAAAACACCTCAGTGGCGGTGGCACATATTCCCTCACATAAAAACTAAGGTACCCTACTTGCACCCTACTCGGCAAAGAACCCCCAAACTCCAACAACACTGTGGGACTCACCCTATCTAACCCCAACGCCCTACTGCCCAACCGTCTCGCCTTCAACACCACCCCACCCGACACAATCTCCTTAAGTTCCTCCATTGACAGATCCTCTGGCACACCCGTGATCACCCCTCTCACCTTCACCGCACTCCCAGGCACCATACACCTCACCTTACCCCCATTTACCACCTCCAACTTCAGCAACTTATCCCTCAGCGCCACACTACCCACCACAATAAGCACCCTCCCACCACTCAAACACCTAGCATCCACCACCCTCCCAACCTGTTCCCTAATTGCCGCAGTGAGTGACACCGGGTGTAGCAGCTTACCCATCAGGGCCGTAAACTCCACAACCACCTTATACCCCAGAACACCACCACCAAGTGCCGGCCCTTCACCATCTCCCGAACTACTCTCACCGCCCTCTTTCTTCCGTGCCCTCTTCTTTTTCCTCTTAACACACCGTGTTTCCTCAAACCCTACCGTCACTCCAGCCACACTCACACTCCCATCCGTGCTCCCTTCCATGCCGACCTCACCCCCGGCACAGCCGTCGCGACCCGCCACCAGCATGGCATTCTCCCTATTCTCCCTCTCCAGTGCCAGTCTGTCCAGTTCGATAATCTCAGCCAACTCCTCCGCCAACTCCGCCTTAGTGGAATGTTGCATGCTGCTCATTTCGCCTAGTCCTCCTCCTGCGAAATGTACATTCAAAACAACTTGTAAGAACACAAGGTCCACAAATTGTCCCACACTGTGTTTGCTGGATATACGCAGCTGATGGACTAACTGGAACAACAGTGAGTGCGTAGGTTTCCCAAAGGATCTCTGTTTAAAACTCTTGCTCACCTACCAGTGCTTAAGCCTGTTTTATGCTTCTTCTGTGTCAAATCCACGCCGTGGCTACGACGTCACTCTGACGGCGTCATGACCTTTCGAAGTTCTGCGTCATGGGTGAACGTCTTTCTTTGCAATGCGTTGCATTTCACCACCAGAACGCTAGGGGGGGTTGCAACGCGGTGCATTTCACCGCCAGGATGATGGTTTCACCTCTGTCGCGCACCACCGGAAAGTTATTAAACAGTTGTTTGTCAGTTTATATCCAAGGGGGTAGCCTTTTATCCGGAAGTTGAGGCTTGTATGTAGCAATTCAGATGTTACCAGGCTATCAGCTCACGTTAGCATTCCATTCATTCCAATGAGTTTAGGGATCACTTTGACAGCGAATAAATTGAAATCGGAAGCGTTTAAAGACTAAACAAACAGGACTATGTATAAAAAGCTCCAATAACTTATACCTCACGGTATGGCCCCGTATCAGCAGTTTTTGTAAACGTATGCTAGTTCCTGTCTCATAACCACATGACTTCCTGTCGCACAGTAGAGAAATTACCTTATATTCCAGTAAAAGCTCGCAGACAATCGGTGGGACATGGAGGCATACAGTCAAGGGAGAAGCCCATCGGTACAAAATATTTCAGCAACATTGGAAATACTTCAGTAAATTTGGAAGGCATCTATAACATGTCCTAGCCTACATAACATAATGTGAAATAATGAAAAACATTCTGTTCAAGTGTTTTTACCATGATTTATTACCCTAACATACATGACTTAACACCTACTGAGCTGAGCTCACAACCCAGCTAGTATAGAACTTGCAGGCCGACGGCGGTTACAGCTGACGGTATGCTAGCTTTTTGCTCATCGTTTAACGGATGGTCCGCCCGCGGCTGTTTTGGAGGCTAAGCACCGGTAGGTTCCCTTCCTGAGGTAACATTTAGAATTTAGGTAACAATGTTACTATATATAACTATATAATCTACCTAATGTTTTAAACTTTGTTTAGCTATAATTGCCATTTTGATGATTGCTATATATTTAGCATCCCTTACGTTTTGCATCGCTTATGTTGATATTTGGTAATGGCTAAGGTAGCTTAATGTTAAGCAAGCTAACATAACTAGCTAACTAGTTAATGTTAGCTAGGTACAGTAGTAAGAAAACTCTGATAATCTGTATAATTCGTTTGGGACATGGTAGTGACACTTGCAGATATGGAGTTATCATCAGTTTTGTTGTTCCAACATTACCTTGGCTAGCTAACTTGATAACATAATTAGCCAATAATAGTTAGTAACAAAACAAAAATGGTTTAATAAGATAGCTATTGTCTGCTAGTTAGCTAATGTTAACATAATACCTAACCAGTCATCATTAAGCTGGCAACTTGCACAATGTTACGGCTAGCTATTCACCTAACGTTCGGTAAACTCATGTTAGCTAGTTGCAAACATTGTAGCTAACCATGATTAACTAATTATCTTAACTTTTAGACAAAGCCAGTCAGCAATCCATGACATGTGGGAGATTGTTTAGCTAATGTTTAATTTTAACACCGTTATTTTGTTCTCTGTCTTGTTTCACTGAACTGGTGACATCAGTACTGACAAATAGCCTGTGAATTTCAGTCATCAGACATTTAGTTAACATGTATATCTGACCTAAATCATATACTGTTGCAGTTATGTCTGGCAGAAGTTACTGGACCAAAAGTAGGCAATTGGGAATGTATTGAATATTCTGCAATCTTTTGAAAAGCCATCATGTTCAGGTGGAGATCATAAGGACTTATGTTTTGGAAGAATTGAAACCTGAATATAACTACTTATTAACCTAATCATGAAGAACATAATTATGTTTTTATGGAATGTCTGTGTTCGTTTGTTGACAGCAATCACTGTGATGATAGTGATAAGGTATGATATGAGAACCACATGACATTCCCAGATATGGCAATTACACTCCGCACAGATGATCTGTTTACCAGACAGGAGGATGAAAATCACTCTTACCAGGTTGAACAATGTTCAGTATAGACTATATGCATCTTGTTTCTTGGAGTAACTTGCAAGTTAATGTCTTTTTGGAGGAAAAAAGTGAGCCGGCCTTTCCTGTGAGCCACTGTGCATCTCTGAGCCATCTGCCACCTGTGAGCCAGTCTGTCTGCAGGTATGTTTTGTATAGTGAACAACTAAAGATCACTTTGATGCTGTAGAATGTGTAATTGTCACGTTAGTGTTCAGATAAACAATGAGGTCTTAATTTACGAATTTACATAAATAGAAATCTTCGGCCAACATTCGTCACAGGCTTTGCTGACTACAACAGTATTGTTTTTTTGCCATGGTTATGGTTTTCAACTCTTCAGAACCATTCATAATTTTTCCATCTGTTCCTGGCAGTCACATTTTTACCACTGCATCATGCTGGGCCACAGATATTATAGAGAGACTATACGTCCTCTTTTTCCCGGACGTGTCTTCTTTTTGGACCTAAAATATGTGTCAGACCAGGATTTCGATATCAACCAAAATGTCCGGGATTCGGCTTTGCTTTCTACAGTCGTCATTCATTGTGTGCATTTTTGAGGATTTGTATTTACCACCCACTGCGGGTTAGGGTCTGCCTTCCGCTCCCACTGTCCTTTTTTTTGAAAGTTAATATATGGTCATCCTAAGATATTGTAATTTGAAAAATATCCTTACACAGGGTACATTACACACTTGTCTATTGTTTTCTTTCAGGTATTGAGAGATATTTAGTGAATGCTCTTGAGGAAATCAAGGACAGACTGACAAAGCTTGGAAGAACAGTGGCCGGTCTCTCTCGATCGAGTACTGCAGAGGTGAATTTATCTGATGACACCGTGCTACCCATACAAAACTACAGAGGTCTGGATTACCTGGAACAAAAATTGGAGGACCATCAAAGTGGAAAGGACTTGGTAAAACTCAATAGCTTAGTTCATTTCATAATAATTACAGTAATTTGTTGCTTTATTTTACCCATTACAAATCTCTGTTTCTATCCATCCATCCATCTTTGTCCGCTTATCCGAGGTCGGGTTGCGGAGGCAGCAGCTCCAGCAGGGGACCCCAGACTAATATATTTTTTAATTCAATTTATTCTCTATTTCTAGATTACCTATCTGGGGACCATCGGTGGGAGTGATGTCCAAGTTACAACCAGGCGGATAATGGCAGCATTGATCAGCCATGTACTGGGCAGACAGCTGACAAATGACGAGACTGTTTCACAACCTGAAGCTAAGTAAAGTTGTTGCAGGTACCTCCATAAGACTTGTTGTATTGTCCAAATGTTTACATAATCTTTGCACCTACACTAGTAAACTCCCTAGCAGCACCCACCACATCTGTCCTAGTGTTCCTTCCCTTACCCTGACTACAGATATTCACCACACTACACAGAAATGCCAAAAACTCAACCCTGCCCACCACCAATGAATCCTTACCAACCACACACTCATGTTTACACGTCTCAGACAACATCACCTTGAAAACACCCATACCTTCCTCCAACACCGGCCCAAAACCCTGCTCCTTCTCCACCTGCACACTCAACCCAAGGCCCCCCACTCTCTGCACCACTTCAGCATAAGTGACCTTATCCACCACCTTAACCCGCTGAGCCTCTGTTGCGCGCTTCTAAACCATACACCCCCCAAATGCAGAACTGTGCGCCCCACCACAATTGCAACACCTCAACTTGTCCCCTACCCCACACTTGCCATTTCCTCACGTGGACCCCCACACCCAGCACATCGACCCTACCCTCTGCACACAGCAGCCACATGCCCCATACGTTGGCAATTAAAACACCCGTGGCTGTGGCACATATTCCCTCACTTAAAAATAAAAAGTGCAGTCTACTCTGCAACGGCCCTCCAAACTCCAACAATACTGTCTGACTCACCCTCTCCAACAGTAGAATACAGTTAACCATGTCATATACTGTTTATACTACACTACCTGTCTATACTGTACTTTTTTGGACTTCTGGGTAGACACTTACTGCAATGAATTGTCTCTATACTTGTTACTCTGCACAATGAAACATAAGAATAATC
>JACXGM010026021.1:0-15049 GCA_016801145.1 Umbra pygmaea | reverse complement strand
CCCCCCCCCCCCCCCCCCAAGATATATGGCCTCTGCAATGGGTTTCTTTTTCTAATTACAGCAAGGATCAAGAAAATGAAATCTCGATGGCGTAAAGGTTACATTTTATTTCCTGTTCGGCAGCAAGATGAGAGAGTCCCATTGAGGTCTGATGGTACCCTTTTATTAAACAACAGATTGATCGGCAGATTAGCTGTAGAGATACTGGTTTGAGTCTAAATTACTTTCCCAAAGCTCATATTTTCCCAGCTAGAACTAATTAATACATACAATTCCTTTCCTCTAATATTATGAATGACCAAAATTAACAACTTTATACTAAGAAGTTAAAAAAAAATATGACGATGCCCAGTCATATTTTGGATTGTCTACTTGTGAGGGAGTGGAAATTCATTCGAGCTAAGTATCACCAACTTTTCTCTCTCAAGCTGGTCTATTTTTAGTTTGATCTTTTTATGGTTATTTCTGCCACCTAAACAAAGAGCAGACAGGCAATTGAGCCTCTTGGTCGTACCAAAGCACAGAAACATTTTCAGAAAAATCACATTGATTAATTTGACCTCAATTAATTTTGGAATTCCTCATTAATGTCAAATGTGTGGAAATAAACAATACTTTGGATTAGTAATGTACTATATTGGCTTTGATAGTCAATATAGAGAATATAATTGCTTACTATTTACACATCAGGGTATGAATTACTTCCTGGGCATTTTGTTAATGTATGGACCTTTCAATGTTACATGTTTATTATGCAGAGAAATTGAGAAACATCATCCTTTTGCCTGCAGCCAGAAAGTCAACGGTCTACTTAGAGTCCTAATACATTTTAATCTCCTCTCTGTATCTTGAACAAATTTATGTTCACTTGGCTAGTCTTACTTTGCTGCTGCAACCCTGAGGTTATTTTTGATTTGCTGCAGAAACCCCTGGGTTGGTTTTGATTCGCTGGCTGCAGCTTCAAGGTCTCTACTGTATACTGTCCCAGGGCTCTAGAGCTCCAGATTCACTACATCACACAAACAAACAAGTCGCTTCCTGCTGCCTACTTCCTTATTTCCTCTTGGCAGATTAGCTGCTTTCACATTATGTATACAGTATAACATCAATCTGGAGGTATCATCTACATCAGGGGTCTCCAACCCTGTTCCTGGAAAGCTACCATCCTGTAGGTTTTCACTCCAACCACACATAATTTAGCCTCGTTCAGTTCATCAACCAGCTAATTATTAGAATCAGGTGTGCTAAATTAGGGGCGAAGTGGAAACAATCAGGGGCCGGTTCCCCAAAACTTTCTTATCGCTAAGTAGTTCTTAACCTATTCCTTAACCTATAGGTTAAGAACTACTTAGCGATAAGAACGTTTTGGGGAACCGGGCCCTGTACATTAGCTCTCCAGGACCAGGGTTGGAGATCCCTGATCTATATTATTTTCTGTGGCAAGGTTAGGCAAGAGTTAATGTTTCTGTATTTAGTAATAAAGAACTCATTAATGATAATCCCAAATTGAAGAAGGAAATATTAAAAATATTATATATTGTTTTTATTATTTATAATTTTTGCCCTGAGAAGTCTATTATACATTGGTATTCTGCTCGATTTTTATGTAAAACAGCTTGTTTTAGCTAAAAGACATTTTGCATTGTGATTAATCATTGCCAGTGACAAACTGAAATGAATGGTAACCCAAGGCTGTGTAGGCTTTAGGACTAACTAGAGTAAGATATCTACCTGAGCCCAGGTTATAATTTGATGAATCCCCTATCCACAGAGTCTTTGTTTTTGTCACTAATTCATTGGTTGAAGTATGATTGGGTGAAGTCGGTCCTTAAAGGAACACTCCAGACCCCTAAACACCATTGTACCTGCATGTTCCCAACATGAAAGTCACTAAAAACACCTTCTCAATGCATTCTGAAGTTCCCAAATCGGCCACCATAATTTTCAAATTTCACTACTGTTACATCACTGCTAAGGGAATCATCGAAACTTGCCATATTCTATGTTTGTGTTCATTTTGAGTTGCTCCCCTGTGTGTTCTTGTTTACGTTTCTACCCTATGTGTGTTGTTCTGGTTCAGGTTCCCGCTTTTCTTATCAAATGACCACATCACATGTTTCAGTTATCCTATAGATCATCAGTGTGTCAAATTACCCTCAATAAGTCTGGTTTTTAGTTTGTGTTTTAGTCATTCTCCTGTTGGTTATTGTTGATGTCCTTCCAAGATTTAGTTTATGTATTATTACCATTTTGCCCCTCCCGGCAGTGTTATTTTGTAAACAGTGTTTTCTTAAATAAATCACCATTTATTTGGTAATTCGCCTTTGCATCTGTCTCATCCCTTCCACACCAACATGGAGAATCTCAAAGGAGACAGTGAAGGAAGATTAGGCACAGCCGACCGGCATGGGAAACCTGAAACAGCCCGGTAGGTGAGCTAAACGCATACTTCGAGGAAGTGGCATATGTATTCCGTGCCACTTTCAAGAGTATGCGTGAGTCGAGGGACTATACCCGCTATTCCCACAACAACTGGATAGCAGAAGATGTGTATAGTGCCCTCGAATCTCCCAACCGGGTGTTTGGCAGTCCAGACGGGGCCGCTGACTGGAGCGACTGGGGCAGGAGGAAGACCCACTCTCCAGCGCAGGCATGGGCCATCCACTCCCCTCCCAGGTCAAGGAGGAAAACCGGGGAAAGCACACCTAGTTTCTCAAACAACTTTTTTGGGGGGGGGGCTATAGTGGGTGGATTAACCCCGCTTGGAGGGAGGACTGAGAAGAGGAGAAGCTACAGGACAGCAAACTAACAAACTAACCGTTGTATGCTTTCACAGCACCTGCATCACACCTCTGGACACGAGTTGTTGCTTTTACTCCAACTTCAGTTGCTTCCCCATTACTGCACAAGGATGAACAAAGTGCGGCCATTTTAATGATGTGTAAACCTCAGAAAAAGCGAAAATATTCAGTGAGCGGCAGGTCTCTGGGCAAAATACCATTTTGTATGCAGAACACGTTGAAACTTGAAGCAGATGGGCTACAGCAGCAGAAGACCACACCGGGTACCACTCCTGTCAGCTAAGAAAAGGAAACTGAGGCTACAATTTGCATTGGCCCACCAAAATTGGACAACAGAACAATGGAAAGACCCATCCTGTTTCTGCATATCAACGGTTCAGGCTTGTGGTGGTGGTGTAATGGTTTAGGGGATATTTTCTTGGCACACTTTGGGCCCCTTAGTATCAATTGCGCATAGTTTAAATGTCACAGCCTACCTGAGTATTGTTGCTGACCCTGCCCATTAGAGATGTGCCGATACCACTTTTATAAAACAGAGTATTTAATTTTGGGTACTCGCCGATAACATTACCGATATACACTCACCTAAAGGATTATTAGGAACACCATACTAATACTATGTTTGACCCCTTTTCGCCTTCAGAACTGCCTTAATTCTACGTGGCATTGATTCAACAAGGTGCTGAAATAATTCTTTAGAAATGTTGGCCCATATTGATAGGATAGCATCTTGCAGTTGATGGAGATTTGTGGGATGCACATCCAGGGCACGAAGCTCCCGTTCCACCACATCCCAAAGATGCTCTATTGGGTTGAGATCTGGTGACTGTTGGGGCCATTTTAGTACAGTGAACTCATTGTCATGTTCAAGAAACCAATTTGAAATGATTCAAGCTTTGTGACTTGGTGCATTGTCCTGCTGCAAGTACCCGTCAGAGGATGGGTACATGGTGGCCATAAAGGGATGGACATGGTCAGAAACAATGCTCAGGTAGGCCGTGGCATTTAAACGATGCCCAATTGGCACTAAGGGCCTAAAGTGTGCCAAGAAAACATCCCCCAAACCATTACACCACCACCACCAAGGCTGCACAGTAGTAACAAGGCATGATGGATCTATGTTCTCATTCTGTTTACGCCAAATTCTGACTCTACCATCTGAATGTCTCAACAGAAATCGAGACTCATCCGACCAGGCAACATTTTTCCAGTCTTCAACTTTCCAATTTTGGTGTGCTCTTGCAAATTGTAGCCTCTTTTTCCTATTTGTAGTGGAGATGAGCGGTACCCGGTGGGGTCTTCTGCTGTTGTACCCCATCCGCCTCAAGGTTGTGCGTGTTGTGGCTTCACAAATGCTTTGCTGCATACCTCGGTTGTAACGAGTGGTTATTTCAGTCAAGGTTGCCCTTCTATCAGCTTGGAGCAGTCGGCCCATTCTCCTCCTCTTGACCTCTAGCATCAACAAGGCATTTTTGCCCACAGGACTGCCGCATACTGGATGTTTTTCCCTTTTCACACCATTCTTTGTAAACCCTAGAAATGGTTGTGTGTGAAAATCCCAGTAACTGAGCAGATTGTGAAATACTCAGACCGGCCCGTCTGGCACCAACAACCATGCCACGCTCGAAATTGCTTAAATCACCTTTCTTTCCCATTCTGACATTCAGTTTGGAGTTCAGGAGATCGTCTTGACCAGGACCACACCCCTAAATGCATTGAAGCAACTGCCATGTCATTGGTTGAGTAGATCATTGCATTAAGGAGAAATTGAACGGGTGTTCCTAATAATCCTATAGGTGAGTGTAAGTAATATTAATAACTACGCCAAATGTCACCCATCAAGCTAAAATCAATTACGCCCTTAGATGTTTATCAGCCAATTTCCCCCATATTCAAATATAGATAATTAATGCCCCTACATATTCAGAAGAACATCATTTATATTTCAGATCAAAATGTGTAATTATGTCCTTAATTAGCTATAGGGAGAGTTAGTTTGTGAAAGTGAATGCAAGAGCCGCGAACATTTTTCTGACCACTCTCTGAAAATCCCAGTAGATCAGCACTTTTTGAAATAGAAATATAGTTGGTGAGGGTAATCATCCCGTGCATGAGCTGACTAAAGGCTTCCATGTTGGATAAACAGTGCGAAAAGAATCGGCGGCCCAGTGACATTACTATTGTAAACATGCTGTTCTTAAATTAATATCAGAATCAGTCTGTAGGGCGGCAGTTCAAGCAACAGATCACACGAGGGTTTACCATTACATTACTGCTGGCAATGTGACGACAGGTCACTGGTACAGAGACAGTTATGTGTCCAGTGCTGAAATGTTGATGTCATACTGTATATGATATTGTCTTTCTTTATGAACCTTCATCCTACTAGTCCAACAAATACTCTTCTCTGGCTTCAATAGTTCATTTCTTTGTTCCTTAAATGAAAAAACCCTCTAATAAAGGCTAGTGATGTCATTTATTACCTTTTGAGTATATCTCCTTAGCTCCGATATTTTGCTTATCTTTGCGACTGTGTTATTAGCACACATACACACTCGTGCTCGAGCCGCATGTCTACTCTTCTCCAAAAGAGACACACTCATTCACCCAAATGTGCTTTAAAGATGCATTATTATCAGAAAGAAAAATCAATATGTTAATTTTAGGAATGCTGTAAATCTGCCAGCTGAAAGATCTCATGAGGAGATTTCATGTAATCTATTAGTTTCAATTAAAATGTAAGTGAGTCCTTTCAAAAGCTTTTTAGGCAGAACATTAGATGAAGGCAGACTGCTTTGGGAGAAGAACAGATTGCTGTGTTACAGCACTATTCAGTTCCACTTACATAAAAAATGCAGTTTCTACTGATCCATGATTAATTTAACATAATTCCAAAACAAGTTTTTGGTATTATGAAGTGATTGCAAAAATATAATTAAAAAGATGGACAAAAAAATACTACTACTACTAATACTAATACTAATAATACTACTATTATTACTGCTAGTTCTACTACTACCACTTCCACTACTACCGCTATTACTACTAATAGATATCACTACCACTAATATGACTATTACTACACTTCTCTGAATCCTTGACCATCCGCACCAGTTCCTTTCAAGGCTATGTTCTATTACCCCTACCCTTCTCCCAGTACACCAACACCTGCACATCCAGTCACAACTTGGTCAAGCTCCTAAAGTCTGCAAACGACCCCACCCTCATCAAATTCATTTCTGATGAGCTGAGTTTGCCTTCAGTTTGGAGATTGACCATCTGGTGTCGTGGTGCTGCCAGAACAACCTGGAGCTCAATGCCCTAAAGAGAGTGGAGATGGTAGTGGACTTCAAGAGAAGCCCAGCTGCCCTTCCCTCCATTGCCCTGTGTGACTCCCCAGTCAACTATGTGGCCAAAGACTAAGATGGTGCACTTCTACACTGCCAACATGGAGTCCATCCTGACCTCCTCCATCACCGTATGGTATTCTGCAGCCTCCGCCAAGGACAAGGGCAGGCTGCAGTGCATCATTCACTCTGCTGAAAGGGTGATTGGCTGCAATCTGCCTCCATTACAAGACTTATACTCTCCTCCAGATCTTAGAGGAAAGCAGCAAAGTTTGTGGCTGATCCCTCTCACCCCGGAAATGTACTATTCAGAACTCTCCCCTCTGGCAGAAGGTTGAGGTCTGTCAAGACCAAGACCTCTCACCACAAGAACAGTTTCTTCCCTACAGCAGTAGGCCTCATGAACATGCCCCCGAAACCAAACTGACTCTGCTGTACAGATACTGTCGATGCACTGTTCATATTCTCCGTAAAATTTTGAAACTGTTTTATATGTTTTATATCTGTTCACATACTGTAGATGCTACATATCCTGCACCTTAAAAGCTTAAAAATATGTTCACATTATACTGCTGTTTGCATTGTACTGTACATTACTGTGTATTATATTACTCTGTTCATATACTGTAAATGCTCCAAAATGATTGGGAAAAGAACCATGACCCTCCCCAACTATTTATTGCTGCCTTCTGTACTGGTTTGCACTTGGCAAAGATGTACAGATAGCCACTGGCTTTTTACAATCATGACTAATAGTACATGACTTAACCTCTGATTCCTCATTACATCACACTCTAACAAGATGGCAGCCATTTCAGTAGATTTACTCACGAATATTGATGTGGAAACACAACAAGCATGGAAACTAAATGCAAACTTACCCATCATCCAATATAATTCACTCTTTGCCTGTTTGTCTATATTAAAACTGGTATCCCATATTCGGGATTCAGTATACAGTCCCGGAACCATTCTTTTTCAATTGTTTGTCTCTCGAGAAATTACGCAAACAGTTCAAAGGCAAAATCCATATCTAAGACACCGCATGACTTGTCTTCATAGGGTACCAGCAACATTCTCTGGAATCCTCGTAATTTTGGAGCAAAAATTAAAAAATCTTGTGCGATTTTTGTTGGGTCAGACCAGGGGAGTCACCAGACCCGGACTTTCGGGGCTGTAGCCCATAGTGTTTTTTGTCAGCCTCGAGTGTTCTGCAAGCTGACAAACACAGCGATACTGTCAACATTTTACAAGGCAAGACAACAGTGCTTTGTAAATGTAGACTTCTGCATGTGCTGTTTCAATTGCACGCTAGCAGGAGAAATCATCCATATCCATCAATGAATCTTAACAGACACTGTTAATTAATATTATGCTGGGGGCAAATGTATCTGTAATCTAGTAACTTCAGAAATTTAAGTGTAAACTCTAGACATTCATTTCCCTTCATAATTCAACCGGGTTTGACAGTTTTGTGCTGTTAGAACAAATAATGTAATTACTAGCCCACATGGTTATAGGTAATGTACACACATCTAATCCCATTAGCCCCGGATCATCTTTCTGAGCCCCGGGAGTTTTTAAAGTCTGGTGACCCGCCTGGGTCACCCAATCTGCTAGCGACGGGGGGCCAAGACTGAGAGCTACATGGAAAAATATGCAAACAAGCCACTTTGAAATTTTTCCTGTTTTCATGAATACAAAAGTTGGGTGACCCCCCCCAGACTAAAACTTGGGTGACCCTCTCCTCAACAAAGAATGAATAGACATGACTCTCCCCTATTTTCCTCCGGTGGTCCACTCCAAAAATTCCGAACGGTCCCTTAGTTTTATCACTACTACAAACGACTACTACTACAACACATTATAGAACATTGTACTGTAGAACTGAACATCAACTGTTTCTCTAAGTTGATGGCAACATAGCAGATCAATGCGTGTTTATAGCTAGAGTCTTATAAATGAGCAGGTTACCAATAAAAATGTATAAAAATATTTTAATTTGTTAAATATTAGCCAGATATAACATTAGCTATTTAGTTAACATTAGATGTCTGGCTACCTATCTATTGAGCTAGTTATTAAGATCACATTAGCCATTTTTGAAGCTAGCTAGGGCTAGCTATTCAGCTAACACTTTAAAGTTTGAGTCATAGCCAACTGGCACTAACGATTAAGCAATTGGAGCTAGCTTTAAGCAAAGAAGTTGTCTCACAGATAGCAGATGGAAATTCTTCCCACTAACGTACAATGATTGCAAATCATTTAGAGGTTATGAAAATATTTTTTTTAAATTCGGCCTATTGATGATGCATTCACTGCATAAATCATGACACTGCCATCCCTTACATGAAAGTACTGTACATACTGTAAGCCGCTTTAACTACCAAAATGTTTCAGTGTCAATATCAACGAATATGTATTACTTGGTATCAGATCAAACCAGAATGTTCCAGTATCACACCCCCCCAATCAACGGAACTGGTCTGGGTGTGCTTGTCAAAGTAGAAAAGAACCAATCGGTCAACACCATTCGCCACTGCATCCACAGATGCAAGTTAAGGCTTTACTATGCAAAGCAGAAGCCATACATCAACACTGGCCAGAAGTGCCGCCACCTTCTCTGGGATCGGTCTCATCTGAGATGGACAGTAGCACAGTGGAATTGTGTGTTGTGGTCTAACGGGTCAATAACTCATATAGTTTTTGGACAAAACCTCCATTGTGTTTTTTGGGCCAAAAAGTACCAGTGTCTGTCATGAGCCGCTTTCCGACCAAGTAGTTACAGGAACGTAGTTATAGGAACAGTCCACTTCTAAACAGTTCTACTAACTACTCTCCCGCAAAACCGGTTTTGCTATTTGCATTCGCACTGGTCAAGTGGCCATAGGAACTGGTAGGAGGGATAAGGGAGTGACGCAAGCACCGCAACAGGCTTTATAGCTTCGTCATTAGACTTTAGTGTAGCACCACATACAACATTTCACAGTTTAATGTTTGTAACACTGGGTGTATGATCGGAGATAAGTGTGTAAATCATCTTATGTATGCAGATGACCTGGTTGTTTTCAACCCCAGTAGTGCTGGGTTCCTTCAGCGGCTTGCTGTTCTTTCAGATTACGAAGCTGAAAACGACATCCAATACAATTTTATAAAAATAATGTTGTGTTGATAATGTCCTAATAACGGAGTTCGAACCGCGGCTTTTAAAAACTAGGATGGAGTCATGGAAATTGAGTAGCTACTTAACACAGAAACACAAAAGACGAAGGCTCC
The DNA here is from genome assembly GCA_016801145.1 of Umbra pygmaea. Lineage (NCBI taxonomy): Eukaryota > Metazoa > Chordata > Actinopteri > Esociformes > Umbridae > Umbra > Umbra pygmaea. Next base: position 5,625 of record JACXGM010026021.1, on the reverse strand, counting down.
AGCATAATATGTAGCATTATACGCAACAGACAAACGAAGCGACCGGCGTAATTTTTAAGTTGGACCAATCAACGTAGACCTAGGAAAAGGGAAAATGGAAAGACCCTGCTCTGAAGTAGGTGCTAAAATGGTTATAGGAACTGCGGTCCGGGGAATAAATCATCCCCAAATTTCTCCTGTTGGAACACAAGAAAAAAATTGTTATAGGAATGTTATGTTCCAAGAACTGCAAAACTCCCTGGGGTTATAAAGTGGCTATGGTATGGGGTGTGTCAGTGCCCATGACATGGGTAACTTGCACATCTGTGAGGGCACCATTAATGCAGAATGATATGTACACATTTTGTGTCAACATATGCTGTCGTCCAGCTATTGGTTGTCTTTTCCAGGGATGTCCCTGCATTTTCCAGAAGAAGAAGATAAAGAATTATACATGCTAAGCAATATAAATATAACATCACCGCAATGGCATGAGAATCATCAGCAAGGAATTCAAAATTCCTTTGCTAGGAGGCTAACAGTTAGCAACAAGTGGATCTTCTGTGGAGACAATAACCCCAATCACACATCAAAATGTTGATTTAATTTAACACAAAATTTTAAATTGCCAATCTTAGTCTCTGGATGTCTGGTTTAAGTTTATGAAAGCAGACAAAGGATATCAGTGATGTACAACATTCTATGCCGAACTGATTCCTCTAATTGTTTTTGTCAAGTCTCATTAAACATATTCAAAAAATGTTCATTCTCATTTCCTACCAAGAAGAGGGTGCTGAAATAACACTAATTTTCACTCATATTCATATTTGTTTTATTACACCTCAAAGTCTCTTGGCACAATTGTATTACTGTAAATATAATTGTGTGCATAGTACAATATAATATTTATTTTATATAATGCCTTTTAGATATGTTTTATATTGTGTAAATCAGAGCTGCCAAACCTGTTCCTGGAGATCTACTGTCCAGTAGGTGTTCCCTCCAACCCCAGTTGTGGGGAAACTTCTTTAGCTTTCATTTAGCTAATTATTGGAATCAGGTGTGCTAAATTAGGTTTGAAAATAACCTACAGTATGATAGATCTCCAGGAACAGGGTTGGGCAGCCCTGGTGTATCTCATTTGAAACTGATTGTGGATTAAGAAAGCTAAAGGAAACTGAGTGAGAGGTATACTGTATGTGGTATTTATATAATTTAGATGAGCTGCATACGGCAGTGAATGCATCAGATTTTCATAACAGCCCGTACCAAGCTCAGGTTGTAGGGCTTGCAATGTCAGGGCTGGGGGTTTGATTTCCAAAGGCAGTTTGTATTTGAAAGCATGAAATTGTATGCAATCACTGTTAATTGCGTTGGATGAGATATCAGCTACATGACTTTCATATAATGTAAATGTTGTTATCCTGTATCAGGGATGGGCAACTTTGATGATAGAGGGCCACAAAAAAGTTATCCTCACTACCGGAGGGCCACATTGGTATTTTGCCCACTGAAAGGGCCATAAGTTGTCTAACAGTGAAGTGCTTTATAGTTTTGGATTCAGACGACACTTGGCTACATGATGGATGAATATAATCCAACATTCTGAGACATTTATTTTCATGCATGATGGCATATAGAATAAAGGTAAAAGAGTAAAATTTTGTTATAAAATAGATGTAAAACCTGAAGAATACCACTGTAAAGTCCATATTTGCAAGCCCCAAGTCTTGAGAACCAGTGTGACAAAGTTTGTTGGACATACGAATATGTAAATAAAACAGTCTATCTACATATTTCACAATTTTTCTATACATTTTAAAAAACCCAGCCATCCCTAAACCCCCCCAAAATAACATGTTTTAGTGGAGGGCGTGGTCCTACCTCCGTGCAGAGATGTTATTTTGTCATTTTCACTTCCTGTCTGTAATGATTTTAGTTAAATTTGAGATGTGATATCTTCGGTTCCTTGCAACAGAACCCTCTCTTTTTAATGGTACCAACCATCTGTTTCTATACGGTTTGGGAGTTATGACGTGTATTTGCTTTCAAGCGACAATTGACCTTGAATGGTTTTAACATTTGTCCTATATCAACAATGATAATGTAGCCAATCTAGTATAATTGAAAACTGTTCAAAGGACCAATAAATTGTTCTTACTTTTTACCATACAGTACTAGTATTTCCATAAAATTGATTTCCTAAATATGTAAATATCTTACTATATAACTGGTATAACTGGTATAAGAGATTTGTAATTAAAATTGCTATAGCAACAGCCCTATTTGACCATATCTGGATATTTCTCTAGTGAGGCAGTATCTTGTTTTTGTATGTATATGTAATCACAAAAAATCAAGCACCAGATTAAATTATTTTCCTTCTTCTGAAGAAGTAGTCCCCGGAGCACAAATAGGTAGACACACAATGCCTCGTTAGCCTCTGACGGTTGAAGCACTACCTGACATCATTAAAGGCCATCAGAATGCAGTAACATTGATAGACTAATGTTCTAACTTTGGGATCTCATTGGATTTTAATGTCCAGTACCAGATGCCCTAACGCCGTCAAGTCACCCCAGTAGTCAAATCCTTGTGTTGCATTTTCAGTTGCTAATAAGAATTGCATGAGATTGTGTTCATATACCGTAATGACTCTAGTGAGGCAGTGTCTGGAAATAAGACTGTGCCTCCACCATGCTGTGATTTGTGCTTTCACCACCTAATGACTCACATTTGAGCAATTCTTTCACAGATTTTAAATACTGGACAAAATAATGTATCTTGATTAAAACACCTACATGGTCTGTAGAGAAAACATTGTGTGCTGCATGAATTTAATTTATATCATCTGATTTATATCATCACTTAGAAGTGTCATAATGGTGCTACAGCGTTAACCTGACACAGGAGAATACATCTGGGAAATCCTCTTCAAAATGATCATTAATGTCGACTTAATTAAATTTAAATTTAATTCATCAGTCTTTGTGGTTATACTATATCCATCTCTGTCACAATCAAAAGTAATAATACAGCTTAGAAATTTACAAATGACTAATGATAAAGAAGGAATAGCATACTTATACCATATTTCTTCAGAATGAATAACGACCTAAGAGAGATGGATTAAAACTAGGGAAAACAAACAATGTTGTATAGTACAATATTAGGGAACTGGCCAAAGGTACGTACTTAGACCACTCCCCCTAAAACAAAGCGAGGAACTCAAATAATGAAGTGAATGACTGCAAACAGCTTAACGATACTATAGGACTGTTTTATGATCACGGTGCACCAGTGTGAGCTTGAGCCAAGCAAATTACTATCCTGCCACTTCAGAGTTTATGTTCAGACAGAGCAATTAATGTGATTCAAAGTCTGAACTTCTCAGGTCCCCTGTAGAAATAATTTATACCTTTGCATTGTATTGCAACTTTTAAAAGCAATTTCATGAAGCTAGATCCCGAGAGAGTTCAGCTCATCAGGAACATATTTTAGGTGAAATTAATATTAATTCCAATTCTTATGATATTAAATGAACTCTGGTTGATCATTTGGATGTTCAAGAACTACAGACCTAGCTTTAGAAATGTTGGAATCTAGATTTGGAATGGTGGTTGATCATGGAGAATTGTGAGAGTTGATGGGATACATTGTTCACAGGACAATATTACAGAAGAAAAACTTTCTAATACATTATTTTGCATTCATTGCAACGTGTAATATTATCTTCAATGTGGACTTCCATTTTTGAACAACAGAGGGAGTCGCAGTGAGATGGTGGATGAGTAAGCAAGACAGATATAGGAAAGGATGACTGAAGGACAGAGAGAGAGATACAGAGAGAGAAGAAATAGAAAAGAAATAAAGGAGTAACCAGAAGACAGAGAGGTTAAGAGAAAGACTAATGCAGAAAACGAGGCAGGGTGAGAGGAAGTGAGAGAAAAGAAGGGGGGGTTGATAGGCTGTCATACTCAGTGTCACCCGGCTGCTGCTGCTTCTCGTTTCTCGTTGATGTTAATTGCAGGTGACAGGGCTAAGCACCAGGCTTTGCACCTGACAACGATGACTCCCAAGGAAGTTCTTCATGGTCCCTTCATCATCCGTTCGCTGTGACAGCAATGATTATGTAGGCTAAGAGTTTGTCAAGTTCGCATTAGCAGAGATGGCCACAGAGGAAGTTCACAGTTGGGCTGCTATGGCATATCGGAACTTAACTGATTTGTCTGTTTAGGTGAAGAGGGAATTTTCAATGAAGATCATTGATCTTTTACACGTTACATTTTTACATTTGATTCATTTAGCAGACACATTGAAATATGGTATTAGTGTGTATGATTTAGAATCAACTAAAGTACAATCATTTGCCTGGTAAAATAAAGGTAAAATAAATAAAATAGAATTAAAATGTTACTGCATTTGGTTACAGTACACTTGCTTTGCCGTGCACCCCTTTCTTTCTGGATTTCTTTCAATCGTTTCTGTGACAGAGTGAACCATCAGGGGCTGTTTTGTTTCTCTGTTGTGTCTAAGCGCCTAGAAGTGTGATCTATGGAAGAGTTATGGGTAAACTAATGGTCCATAGAACAAGCTGTTTTAGGGAGAACCGTGATTTAATCATAGGTTATCACTCCTAGAAACTTAATGTAATGTAGCATTCTCAAAATGATGTGAATAATGCTAATTCTATTAAAAATAAAATCAAAATAGTATTTATAATAAAAGTATTTATAATACATACTTAAATTTTTACTAGCTGAAATGGTGCTGCTAGTGGTTGGAAACAAATAGGGTAATTGTAAAGTTGACATACAATTTCAATGCCCTCCATATTTATTATGACAGTAAAGCATTTGTTTACCTATGTACTAAAAAAGCCAGATTTTAAAGCACATTGTTAGAAAAGGTTGCTACTGTAGATCAAGAGCTAGGCAGGTGAAACATTTTATTATGTCCTTTGCAAGGCAGTTAACCCTAAATGTGCTCTGAGTGCCCATTGCAGTTCGCTGTACCTTTGGAAAATGACAAATATCACTTTTGAAATTGAAAAAAAAATGGATGGTTCCAATAATTACAATATTGTTTTGACAGCCAGACTTTAACGTTTTTTTTCAATTGCTTACACACTTAGGGCCCTATCTTGCACCCGGCGCAAGCAGCACAAAGCCCAAACCAAGTGTCTTTGCTATAGTTTAAGACCGATGCAGTTGTCAATTTCCCATCCAGTGCCCGCGTCATTTAAAAAGGAAATGCATCTGCGCCCATCTTTGCACCCATGGGCGTGCTGGTCTTACAGGGAGGTGTGTTCAAGATAATTCTAGGTGTACTATCTTGAGGCATCGGAAAGTGATCGCGCCATTGACCAACAAAAACCTGGTCTAAAGTCATGTCATTGTTATTTTACAGTTTTTTCCAATTGCTAACACACAAAATGCATAATTTGACTCATTGTGTCAAAACTCAACACACAAGAATGCTTTACACAACACTTGAAGATTAACATTGAACTGCCATGTCAAAACTGCCATTCTGCAATCAAAACTGCCATTCTGCAATCAAAACGTAACACTCTGACTTCAAAAGGCCCTCTTCAGATCGATAGTTAACACACATGCACATGAACAATAAACAGTCAAACAGACA
>JACXGM010026019.1:0-15050 GCA_016801145.1 Umbra pygmaea | reverse complement strand
AAGTATTAAATTTACACTCTCAGTGTTTATATAGGTCCAATGGGACGTATATGGATTCTGAAATAGGACCGACACAGCAAATTCTCTGGTGTTAAATCAACACCCTATGTATTAAATTAACACTCAGTGTTTGTATAGCTACGTCTAATGGGAACGACTGAGTGTTAATTTAACACTTGGGTGTTGATTTAACACCAGTTAATTTGCTGTGTACAGTACATGATTATTATCATCATTACCATTATTCTGTCAATCTGAAGTTGGCAAATTAATTTTGCTAACTAGCTTTTTATTTTTTATGCTAACTAGCTAACAATTAGCATCGCAATTAGCATTAGCATTGCTCAATATAATCAGCTGATTCAGTCTTTGTTGAAATATCTAGCTAACTAACTAAATTTAAGGGGGTATATAAAAAGGGAACTACATTTTCCCATTAGAATGATTTAAATGGCTGTCCCAGTTTGCCAGTAATATCCTGTCCCAGTTTAACAATACGCTATTGGCAGACTGGGACAGTGTCAAAATCCCATGAAAAAAAAGTAGATGATTAATTTTAAATGTGATTCAATTTTTTTTTAATTCAACTTTACATCCCATAACAAAATAAATAACAATTACAAATGATCCATGAGTTTTTTTAATTTTATAACCTTAACATTATTCACCTCAGAATGCTATGTCATTTTACTTACCATCACAATTCACTGCAAGGATGTTGAATATGGTAACCCACACCCCCCAAAAGTGATGTCATAGCCACCAAACATGTATTTTTTTATCACATACTTGCTGATAAAGAGCTCAGTGTTGATTTTTATTAATGGAAGCATATACATGTAAATTTATAAAAGATAAAGCTTAACTGTCCCACTTTACCCATTGTCCCACTTTACCTGTATTCACCCTATTATTTGAAATCTTGACAACACAGTGTATTTGTTTTGTTATTTTGACCAGTTGTCATTTTCTGCAAATAAAGTAGTTCTGTCATCAGTAGTTTTGAGTATTTCAGTCTGAGATTGCTACAGTTGTAGTCCTTTGTGATGACCAAAAAAAAGTTATTTTACGAAACAATCTTAGCCAATAGCACATGTTCAAATGAATGTTTTACCCACATTTTTGCTCTGATTGAACCCAGTGGTTTTTAGGACCAATCAGATGTTCAGTATTGTCTGCGATCTTGAAGGGGTGGTGAGAACCAGACTAAATGAAAAGCCTAATATATGTACAGTAGACGTGGCATAGGGTTACCCTGGAGCAAGTACTTTGGACAGACATGGAAGTAATTTCTTGCCTGGAGTCATGCACTGATGATAATTATATATTCTGTGCAAGGACAGCCTGCATGTTTGTCATCACACATACGTTATGTCTTTAGAGAAATAATGTCTTCATTTTATTCAATTTTGCCTTAATTAGTGGCCCACATAATGTTGTTATTTTTCAACACTTTCAGTTTAGTGAGGGTCTATGAAGATTAAGCCAATTTCTTTGGTATAATTTGTGACTAATCCTCCAGAGAAGTAAGACTTTTCATTTTGCTGCTTTGTTCTTTGTGTTTTATCATATTTGCCACATGTAAATTATCAAGAGGTTTGTGTAAGTACAAACTGTTTGTTGATGACATACTAATCAGTGAGGAGGACCCTTCTAGGTATAACCTACTTCAGCTGCAAATGAATATGCTAACCCACTTACAGTGTAATGTGGAATAGGATTTATTGCCTTGAAACAAAAGATATAACCAGTTTGGCATTGTTATAGTAAAAAAGTATATATTCCTCCAAAATTGTTTGTTTAATATCCAGTTATTAATATGATTTTTAAAAGGTGTGTTTTAAATTATGTCACCTGTATTTTTATTTCAAAATTTTAGGTGAAATCATACTTTACCTTACTTGGCCTACAAGTACAATAACATACTGTACAACACATTTTTGCACATGCATGACTGATGGTGGTGTTTGACATCCTTGAAAGGAACTTAATTTTTTGCATACATACTTAGAACTGTTTGAGTGATGTGCAACATTATTTGTTTACAGATTTACAGAAAGCCTTAAAACATTGAACTTTTTATGAATCTTCAGCATAAGGTAAGTAACAAAGTACATCTGTAATCAGTCTTAGGAAATAAACAACCGTGTCATTCATGTGTGATTGAAAATATTATGCCTTTTCTAAGATGCAGAGCTGTGCTTGATTTTATGCATGTCGTCCATGTCAGTGGGCAAATTACTATTGTTGCAGTGTCCACTGTGTCAGTCCCCAGGCCTCTACACTTGGACAGTGTAAAAACCTGTCTGCTCCTATGGGGCAAATTCTATTGTAGGTGACTTATTTAGTGCATGATTTAGTTAGCAGACCTACAGCTGTGTCCCCAACACTCTTGACATGGCTGCTGGGCCAGTTCACAAGTGTAATTAACCCTATTCATTATGAAAATAAGGACAAAATATGAGTATTGCTATTTTTAACAGATGTAGCTACTTGCTTGGCTGACTTAAGTATGTTCAATCTCTAGAGCTTGTCATGACATCATTTTTTTGTTTGAGGTCTTGTGGCAACAAACGCAAATGAGATGTAATGTTGTGGAGGAAGTAAGTTAAAAACCTAGAACAGCGGTAAACTGTGTTCATGTGGGGAGGCAACATAAAGGAATCCTACATTAATCCTAAAAGTAATAAAAAAATCAATCATATTATTTACCGTACACTAAGCATTTTGTTTTTATTTGAATCACAGCTGTGCATGTCTGCACCACTCTTAAAACATTAAAAGCTGGTCGCTAAGAGGATTTCACCCAATCAGCCTGCAACATACAGTACAGGTTTATATGTGCAAGTGACAATAATTAAGCAGGAATGTATTAAACTGGATATATGAAATCACAGCTTGACATTATCCCTTTAACACCAATTATCTGTGGTTATAAAGGGTGACTGGGCTAGAAAGATGTCAATGGACGTAAAAACAGCTCCACAGCTCTTTACAGGATGTGAGTTAAGACAATAAAAAATACTACTCATATCTTCAAATAAGCAAATGTAAACATTGTGTGCCAAGAACAAGGCACACACTTAGTCAACATTGTGGGCTTCAAATAAAAGAAAATCCATTGACAAACTCAGTAAATGGAATTAAATAAACCACAGCTTGTGTCTTTAAATTTAAGCATTGGTTTTTGCATGCTAATTATGTAGTGTACACTTGTATTGTGTCTAGAGTGACTTATACATTGTGTAGTGTACACTTGTATTGTGTCTAGAGTGACTTATACGCATACATGGACCTAACTTAGGTAGAAGTGATGGGCAGTGATTATGTTATTCTAGACTAGTAATGAAAATACATGCTCAAGAATAGGCCATAGTTTAACCAAACATTATATTATAAATTTAATTTCAGTGCACTATTGGTGAAAATATATGTTACTAAGAATTTAAACGTCTTCCTTCTCATCTGTCTATTTAGGCTACTGTAATGAGGGCACATACAGATGGAATGTCAGACTCTCCAAATAAAGTGTAACCGTAATGAGTGTTGGCAAGTAGAGGCAGACGCAATAGCAAAGGTTAAAAATAAGCAGGTTTAATAACCTTGAAAAACACTAGGTAAAATAAACAAGACTACTATGAGTCAACTGCTCCTGAAATCACAGCGATAAATGCACAAACCCCCACAAAACATCAACAACGAATGATAGTACATACACACAAACTGAGGGCTTAAATACAATACTGATGAGGAGAAATTAGTACCTAGTAGTGTATGATTAAAACAAATCAGAGCAGTCAATTGGCTGATGATGATGTAATGTTCAAAATTAATGTCTGAGTGAAAACAGAAACATGAAATGGATTCAGTGATAAAGCTCACTGATACCCTTTGTCACAGCTATGAACCATGACAGCTACTCAGGTCCCATATAGAAATAGGGGCATTTCAGGATGCTTACTTTATGAGAAATTTGGGTTTTTGCTCCTCAAATAGAAGAATGCGATACGTTCTAGAATTTGGGACCACCATCCATCCATCCATCTTCATCCGCTTATCCTGGGATCGGGTCGTGGGGCAGCAGCTCAATTTGGGACCACATTCAACTAATTTTAAATGAATCCACCAGGCCAGTTTATAAATATATTTGACAACATTTTTTGAAGGGCTTACGCCTTCATAAGAATTACAGAAGACAGAACAGTTTGTTATCCTGAGGATAAGTATCCACTGTTGGTAGCTCCAGTCCATAACCTTGAAACGTTACAAAATAAACATATTTTGAAGTAGCATAGCTGTTGTGGTGAAGCAGCGTGAAGGTTTCAGCCCATGTGACTTATGAAAGCAACACCCAGTTTGCAGAGAACTCATCAGTATGGTAATTTCCATCATTGACAGGTGGACCACAAACCCAGCACCCATATTTTCCATGGATATGGAAAAGAGTAAATAAACATGGATTATTCCCTTTCTTATAATAAATTCATAAAACACTTCCCTAGTTGGTCATTGGACTAAGCTTGTGCAAGAGGAAAGCAAGAATGAAAGAACAAGGCAATTGCAAGCTTGAGCCATTACATTCAACCAGAATTGAGCTTTTCAGTACATGGAAATATGATCAATGGGATGAGCAGACATTAACAGCTGATGTATTGAGCATCATCAACATTTACCCATGTAGAAAACAGCTGAGGATTTAAAAGAAAAGTGCAGACACTCTTTTCTAGAGCAGTTACTGCATGTGTTTATTAAACAAAGCTACACACAGAAAAATCCTAGGTTGTTTTCCAAACTCAATAAATACTGTATGTTTTCATTGTAATATCTAACTAGCTAAGTGAACATATTAAAACATAAATGTTATGTATAGATATTCAGCTAAACAACCTGATTTAGTAGTAGCTAGCTTGCTAACTTAATGATATGCAATGGGAGGGTAATTTTAACTGTTCATTTTGATGACACTTGTGTTTTTTTGCTTTTTCAAGACCAGATTTTCTAGACCAACAGGAGCCATTCATAATTAACATAGCTGCTTTGGAAACATTACATGAAATGTTTTATGATTTATAAATACCCAAAAGTTTTTTCACCTGGCTTTGGAATTCCTTCAAAATATTGTGTACTGATTCAGTCCTAGAAGTAGTCCCCCGAACCACTTTTGGGTACTGATGCTCTGATAAGCTATATATTTGTTGGACTTGTACACATACATTTATTCTAGTTCACTAAGGAGTTTCCACAGTGTTCAAATTTGTGGCCCTTATCGTATAACCTGTATATACACTCACCTAAAGGATTATTAGGAACACCATACTAATACTGTGTTTGACCCCCTTTCGCCTTCAGAACTGCCCTAATTCTACGTGGCATTGATTCAACAAGGTGCTAAAAGCATTCTTTAGAAATGTTGGCCCATATTGATAGGATAGCATCTTACAGTTGATGGAGATTTTTGGGATGCACATCCAGGGAACCAAGCTCCCGTTCCACCATATCCCAAAGATCCTATACTCGGTTGAGATCTGGTGACTGTGGGGGCCATTTTAGTACAGTGAACTCATTGTCATGTTCAAGAAACCAATTTGAAATGATTCAAGCTTTGTGACATGGTGCATTATCCTGCTGGAAGTAGCCATCAGAGAATGGGTACATGGTGGCCATAAAGGGATGGACATGGTCAGAAACAATGCTCAGGTAGGCCGTGGCATTTAAACAATGCCCAATTGGCACTAAGGGGCCTAGGCAACATCCCCCAGACCATTACACCACCACCACCAGCCTGCACAGTGGTAACAAGGCATGATGGGTCCATGTTCTCATTCTGTTTACGCCAAATTCTGACTCTACCATCTGAATGTCTCAACAGAAATCGAGACTCATCAGACCAGGCAACATTTTTTCAGTCTTCAACTGTCCAATTTTGGTGAGCTCTTGCAAATTGTAGCCTCTTTTTCCTATTTGTAGTGGAGATGAGTGGTACCCGGGGGGGTCTTCTGCTGTTGTAGCTTCACAAATGTTTTGCTGCATACCTCGGTTGTATTGAGTGGTTATTTCAGTCAAAGTTGCTCTTCTATCAGCTTGAAGCAGTCGGCCCATTCTCCTCTGACCTCTAGCATCAACAAGGCATTTTCGCCCACAGGACTGCCGCATACTGGATGTTTTTCCCTTTTCATACAATTCTTTGTAAACCCTAGAAATGGTTGGGCGTGAAAATCCCAGTAACTGAGCACATTGTGAAATACTCAGACCAGCCCGTCTGGCACCAAAAACCATGCTTCGCTTAAAATTGCTTAAACCACCTTTCTTTCCCATTCTGACATTCCGTTTGGAGTTCAGGAGATTGTCTTGACCAGGACCACACCCTAAATGCATTGAAGCAACTGCCATGTGATTGGTTGAGTACATCATTGCATTAAGGAGAAATTGAACGGGTGTTCCTAATAATCCTTTAGGTGAGTGTATGTAAATTATATTTTCAACTCTGGAAACAAATATGAAGAAATGTAATCTTACTTTCATTTGCTGTAATTTTTCATCAAAGTTAATGTGAAAATATTTGTATGAACCTAAAAAGATCTAAAAAGTAAACATCAGTGTCTGGTGTATCCACAAGCTGCATTAAGTACTACACTGCATCTCCTCGTGGACTGCAACCCCACCATTACACCAAGGCAAGGAGGTAACCTGCCAGTTACCAGATATTTCTGGGTGAAAAGGCCATGGCACGCACCTTCCAATACAACAGGTCCCAGACATGCTGAATGGGATTGAGATCTGTGCTGGCCTTGGCAGAACACTGAAATTCCTGTCTTGCAGAAAATCACGCACATACAAGCATTATGGTTGATGGAATTTTCATGCTGAAGGGTCATGTCAGGATGAGCCTGCAGGAAGGGTACCTTATGAGGAAGGAGGAGTCTTCCCTGTAACACACAGCATTGAGATTGCTTCCAATAAAAACAAGTTCAATCTGAAAACGCTGTGACACTCCGCCCTAGACCATAACAGACAGTCCACCTCCAAATTGATCTCGCTCCAGTGTACAGGCCTCGGTGTAATGTTTCTTCAATGATAAACACAGGTCCGAACATCACCCCTGGTGAGATAAAATGGCAACTTGTCAGTGAACAGCACTTTTTGCCAGTCCTGTAAGGTCTAGCGAAGGCAGGTTTGTGCCCGTAGGCAACAGTGTTACTGGTGATGTCTGCTGAGGACCTGCCTTAAAACAGGCCTACAAGCCCTCAGCCTATTGCGGAACTCAGTCCAGCCTCTCTCAGCCTATTGCGGAACAGTCTGAGCACTGCTGGAGGGATTGTGTGTTCCTGGTGTTACGCGGGCAGTTGTTGTTGCTATCCTGTACCTGTCCCTTAGGTGTGAAATTCAGATGTACTGATCCTGTGCAGGTGTTGTTACAAGTGGTCTGCTATTTTGAGGATAATCAGCTGTCCTTCCTGTCTCCCTGTAGTGCTGTCTCAGGCATCTCACAATACGGACATTGCAATTTATTGCCCTGGCCATATCTGCAGTCCTCATGTCTCCTTGGAGCATGCCTGAGGCACGTTCATGCAGATCAGCAGGGAAGCTGGGCATGTTTGTTTTGGTGTTTTTCCGAGTCAGTACAAAGGTCCCTTTAGTGTCTTCAATTTTCGTAACTTTTTAACTTCATTTCTTACCTTCTGTAAGCTGTTGGTGCACCGTTCCACAGGTGCATGTTCATTCGTTTTGGTCCTTGAACAAGCTTGAAAAACATTTTGTAACCCTTTACAATGAACATCTGTAACATTATTTGGCTTTTTACAAACTATCTATAAAATACAGTGTCCTGAAAAATTGACTTTTCTTTTTTGCTGAGTTTATATAACAGCTCCATTTCTCCCACAAGCATTTTTGCACTTGCAGTCTGACCATTTACAGAACTCTTTCAGAACGTCTCTTGTTTTTAATTGCAAGAGGAAAAAAGTGGATGTTTTTCTCAAGATCCAAGAGCATTACTTAATAAAATTATAAAATGACTACCATATGTTTCTTCATTCAAATAGCTTGGTACCTGGTTGGATGATAAACTTGCTTTTAAAACCCACATTAGTAAGGTAAAAGAGCTTTTCTGTCACATTGACATTGGAATTCAAATGTTCAAGACACTTTTACATCAGTACTGGACTGTAGTGATATATTCACATGACTGTTTCAACCAGAGGCATCATGCAAACTCAGATTTTTGAGCCAAGTGGATTTTCCTTTTAATATCTGTATTTGTGGACACATGTTTCCATGTGTTGTGCACACTGTGCCCCCTTAAAAAAATAGGTGACAATGACACATCTGGCTTCAGCTTGTGTTTGAAAATGTTTGACTGTTTATCATGCAGAATTGTTTTTAATTATTGGTGCAGGATTTTACGCACGCTATTGTGTTTTATATGCTTTGTTTGGCTGGGATTTTTTATTTTATTTAACCTTAATTTAACCAGGTGGACACGTTGAGAACAGTTACTCATTTGAAACGGCAACCTGGCCAAGATAAAGTGAAGAAGGTGCAAGATGACAAAGTTACAGTATGCATGAATTACACAAATTGCACATTAATTACACAGGGGAATAAAAATACAAACAAAATACAAGTTACATGACTACAGAGTAAAAGATGTAGGTATATGTACAATTACTGCAACAGAAACTGTGTTAGAGAGGTTCCTTCATCTACCCACAGGGCCAGACACTGCTTGATGTTTGTCAATGAATATGTCCTACAGAAAATTCCTGATTATCTTTTTTTAATTAATTGGAGAAATAACACCTACCAAACTCACTCACAAGATTGGATAGTACTAGATTCACCCTGGCTCATTCGGAAACAAATAAAACGTTCCACTCTTGGAATGTTCTGCAAGACCATCTTTTGAAGGCCACTGTGTGTATTAAGCAGTTCTAAAAGTTGTTGATTGGCCATTAAGTTATATATTTTTTTTTCTTAATTTGTTTTTAAATCTATTTTGTTCTTATTGCTTATTGTTATAGTACAGGGCACCACTGAAAATTAAACTGCAGTTTCAGTTGGTTTTCCCTGTACTGTAATTGCCAAGTTGGAACCAATTTATGTTCTTCAGAGCGATGCCATATGGGAACTAATTTTGGATCTGATAAAAACTATATGTTTAGGGATCTATAAAGAACCTTTTCTGGCAAGATGTTTTAGAGAACCCTTTTTGGTGGAACTTGGAACCCCCAAAAAGTGTTTATGAAAGAACTGTATATGGTTCATTATGGCAATTCATAAAAAAGGTTATTTACAAATGGTACTTTCGTTCTTAGAATAACCTATATAAAATGACTTTTGTGAGATCCAATATTGGTTCTAGATCGTAATATTAATGGTTCTAGTGAGATCATAGCAGTAACTTTTAAAAAGGGTCATATTAGTATGTGGGATATTTCATTGTCAATATTTCATAGATTTCTTTTCAGTTCTGAATCAAACTTAAATATAATGGTTCATCAGATGTATTGGTCCTTCGGAGAACTCATTGTCAGAGGTTCTATATGGATCTTTGATTCATTCTGACGGAAACCTTTAATGGTTCTTAAAAAATCCATATTGGTTCCCAGTTTTGGACAGTAGCGTCGCTACAAGTAGCGCCGTTACTAATTTAACTACATTTCTCAGTAGCGTAGTGGTAGCGTCAATGTTTTTTGAACCAAATAGCTTTACAATAGTAAAGCTCTTTTATTGATCAAGTAGTGCGGTAGCATCCACAAAAGCTACATTTTCCCAAACATTTATGAAGCTCAAGTCTGAAATACCACTGCTAATGATCAGTAAGTGACGCCACCGCCATACACAGACCTGTATGTGTAGCTGACTTGTGATGTGCAAATTCTGAATGATTAATTCTTTTTGAAGGCATTATTTCAATGAAATATGTGTACTGAATCACTTCTCTAAAAGATTGGTTTTGCTGGTGATGTCACACAGAGTTTAGTCTAGAGTTGCTTTCAACACCTCCCACCCAAGGGGGTAGGTAAACTTAGACCCGGAAGTTTAAACAGCCCTGGGTGGATTCTGAGGCTACCTGGCTATCACCTTATTTTAGCATTTTAGCATTCCATTCATTTTAGGGGTCATTTTTGACAGCAAATTAATTTACATCTGAAGCGTTTAAAGACTATATTTGTCCATTGCTCATTTCTAAAGAACCAGGAAAATGTATGAAAAGCTATATTTCCTTGTATCTCACTTTATGGCCCCATAGCAGCTGTTTTTGTGAAAATATGCTAACTATTGTGTTATAACCAGGTAACTTACAGTACAGACGCACAGTAGAGAAATTAAGATATAGTCCAGGAGAAGCTCGCATGCAATCGGGGGACGTGGAGGCATACAGTCAAAATGACAAAATAATTAATCAGAATACTTACCAAATTTGATCCTGCTCCTACGCTCATGGACAACTCCTACTCACGCTCTCCTTTCTGTGCAAGAGGCAAGATTTGGAATGATTCAGATTTCTCTTGGCACGGCTAACATAAGAATCATAACTTTGAGAGACGTTTCTCACTTCACATGTACGTCATCATGCTCAGCTTGAGGCTGTGCAGTACACT
The DNA here is from genome assembly GCA_016801145.1 of Umbra pygmaea. NCBI lineage: Eukaryota > Metazoa > Chordata > Actinopteri > Esociformes > Umbridae > Umbra > Umbra pygmaea. Next base: position 4,446 of record JACXGM010026019.1, on the reverse strand, counting down.
CGGCTATCACAGAAAAAGTGCTTCTAATTGGCTTCACTCTGTCTCCTTTGAAATGTAAAAAAAAAAAAAAGTCCCTTCGTCCACCTTGTATACTGTCATTGCTCTTACCTCCTCCTTGTTTGTAACGGCCCACAAGCCTTAAAAGGATCTCCGTCTGATTTTCAGAAACAGTCCTGCTCACACCAGAGTGCAAGAAGGAGATTCTAAACCCAGACTTGGTGAGCACAACCCATTCAGCATGGAGTTTGTATTACATTTCAGGGACAGTGCCACACTCTACTCGCTAAAGACAACATGTTAACTTCAGGATTGTGTTGTTTATACATGCTCTGCCAATACAAAAAAGTAAAATTATTATCAGTTAAAAACAATGGTTAATCTGTATTCATGTGTGCTGGAAACATTTACTTCAGCGCTGTTATAGAAAACAATACGGTGCAATCATGAGATAGAGATGGAATTAAGCAGGAAAACAAAGATTCATTAAAGGATTCCTTGAGTCAAAAGATCCAAATCTTTTAGAAGATAGCATTGACTTAAGGCTGTTTTATAGCCTAGAAATCTATAAGAACCCTAGCGGCAGCAAATGTAATTTGCAGCTAGGGTCAGTCTAGCAATTCTCTGCTGGCTTGCGAGCTGGAAAAAACAAATTCTAGAATCTAATCGGCTCTTTGTCTTTCACAGGAACATACCTCCACAACGTTGTCTAATTCTGACTCCATGCCATCCACTTCACCAACCGAGTTATCCTCTGTGCCCCCCAGCCACCAACATCACCTGCACAGCCATTCTATACCTAACCACCACTTGTGACTGCTGTGTGTAGCTCCCCAGCTCCAATGGTAGCCCGAGTCACCTGTGACCCAAGTGGGGTCCAAACGGAAGAGGAACCAGGATGCTATGCTATCTGCTTAACCAGCCAAATGCAGGATGGACCTACAAGAGAAGCTGGTGCAGGACACCGGTGACGAGTGTAGCAGATTTGGCCAGACAGTGGCTGATCTGCTACGGATGGTGCCAGAATGTTCCCCTTGCCCCTCCAGTCATTTTCTCCTCAAGCAAATAATTGAAAATAATAACAATTCTCAAATAGTCTGTGTTATGGTTAAAAATCATTTTTATATGGGGTGTCTATGTTTTTCTCGTTTCAGCACATGCTATTTAAAAGTTCTGTGAATGCCCCTGCTCAAGACCAGTGGTTATCAAACCTCTCCACAAGGACATAGTCTGTATGTTTATGGGGCAAAACTGTTGTACATATTTAAATGAGAGAAATGGCTTTTGGGCCAACCTGATGGACTGCATAACCTACATTTATTATCTTCATCATTAGCAGTGTTCATTCAACTGGAATGTTTCTGTGTATAAGCCTATGCTGTTGGTTGCATTCAAGTCTCGTCATTTTGTAATATGCTTTTTCAGGAGGCCACATTTACACAGTTTTCTAAAATGTATCCTAGAAAAAGCACCTCTGCCATTAATATTATCCATCGACGGATATATAATATATATGTATATATATCAAGTAGAAAGCTAGTAGGTACAGTACCTGTTCTGCGCAGCAGAACAAATAAACTGTTCCTTCTGTTTTGTTTGCGTCTGATGATGTGCTGCTTATATGCATACAGTTTTTATTTACAGGTGATCAGTAGTCTTTTTTATATATTTAGATTTTGTGCTGCTTGTACCTGCTTGTGCCTTTGTGCACTTTACTGCGATTAACAAACAATAACATAATTTCACAGCAGGTCTTTAGTGATAAAAAGACAAATCTCAACACATAAATGCAAAGAAAAATTCAGGTATGATAATCACTTAGCTAACAGTTATAATATACTGATCAATCACCCATCTGGCTCTGGAATTACAGTAATCAGGGTTATCCGTTTGTATATATGTCAGGAACGTTTTGAAATTAACACTTCACCAGCAAGCAATACTTTGTGGGAAGTTGTGCTAAAGTTTGCTTGCTAACATAACATAAACTGGCTGGCAGACACCTGGCAAATAACCTTCCGGTGGTGAGCTACACAGACACAGGAGACACAGGCGACACCCCCTAGCGTTACAGCGGTGAAATTCACCGCAATGCAAAGAAACACATTCAACCCCAATGCAGAACTCCGAAAGGGTCATGACGCCATAAGAACGACGGCGTAGCCACGATGTGGAGTTTACGCAGAAGCATAAAAAGTTTATTCAATCTAAAAAGATGTAGCTTAGATGTAGTAAACTACTTTGCCATGTTTCAGTAGCTTAGCTTGCTACATTTCCCTGGGGGGAGCTTCAGTGTAGTAAAGCTATATTTAATGTATAGTAACTGGTAGCTTAGCTCACTACATTTTCCAAGTAGCTTGCCCAACACTGTTGGTTCCTGGGAGACAACAGTGGTCCTTTCAGAAAATAGAATATATAGAGTCTGAAAGGAACTTACAGTCATATGCAAAAGTCTAGGAACCCCAGACAATTTCCATGATTTCCATTTACAAATAATTGGGTGTTTGGATTAGCAATTTGCTTTTGATATATCAAATAACTGAAGGACAGTAATATTTCAGTGGTGAAATTATGTTTATTGGATGAACAGAAAATGTGCAAAATGCCACAAAACAAAATTATTAGACAGGTGCATAAATTTGGGCACCCCAACAGAAATATCATAAATATTTAGTTGAGCCTCCTTTGGCAGAAATAACAGCCTCTAGACACCTCATATAGGCTGTAATGAGTTTCTGGATTCTGGATGAATGTATTTTGGACAATTCCTCCTTGCAAAACATCTCCAGTTCAGTTAGGTTTGATGGTTGCTGAGTATAGACAGCCCACTTCAAATCACCTCACAGATTTTCAATGATATTCAGGTCTGTGGAATGGGATGGCCATTCCAGAACATTGTACTTGTTCCTCTGCATAAATGCCAGACTAGATTCTCAGCAATGTTTTGGGTCGTTGTCTTGTTGAAATCCATCCCCAGCAAAATGTTTATATTATTCTCAAGTATCTGATGAAATTAAGTGGAATCCATGTGACCCTCAACTTTAACAAGATTCCTAGTACCGTTACTGGCCACACAGCCCCGGAGCATGTGTTCTATTGCCGCCATGCATAGTGCCCCTTGTTATGACCAAATAACTCCATCTTCATTTTATCAGTCCACCGCACCTTCTTCCAAAAGAAGCTGGCTTGTCCAAATGTGCGTTTGTATACCTCAGGCGACTCTGTTTGTGGCATGTGTGCAGAAAAGGCTTCTTCCACATCACTCTCTTGTACAGCTTCTCCTTGTGCAGTGTGCTGAATTGTTGAACGATGCACAGTGACACCATCTGCAGCAAGATGATGTTGTAGGTCTTTGGATGTGGTCTGTGGGCTGGTTTTGACCGTTCTCACCATCATTCACCTTTGCCTGTGGTCTTCCATTTCCTCACTATGTTCCTCACAGTGGACACTGACAGCTTAAATGTCTGCGATAGCTTTTTGTAGCATTCCCCTAACCCATAATGTTGAACAATCTTTGTTTTCAGGTCATTTGAGAGTTGTTTTGAGGTCCCCATGTTGCCACTCTTCTGAGGAGAGTCAAAGAGAACACCAATTTGTAATAGTGACATTGCCAAGGACCACACCATTCTGCACAGACTCATCTGTCACCAATAGCAACCAGGAACCCATCCTTCATGAACGCAGCACCACAGTTAGATCGCAATTACCAGAATTCTGATCACCTGCGCTTCTTCTCCGTATGTATTTAAACCTCCTGCCTCCTCACAACTATCTAATTCTGAATTCCTGGTCTGACCTATTTTTTTACTACCGTTTACTCTGCTTTTTTGGATTAACCTTTTGTGCCTTTGATCTCCTGTTGTCTCCAGCATGTACCGAACCTTTGCCCTATCCGACTAACCTGTGTGTGTACCGGCCTTCACCTGAACTGACAACCTGCCCTGTGAACAGAACCCGGCCTGGCCTGATAACCCTCTTGTCTTGTAATTGGCCACCTTAAATACCTTTTCTCATGATTGTATGCACCTGTCTATGAAGGCTTAATGAGCTCACCAAACCAGTTGTGTTCCAATTAACCAGTGCTAGGTAGTTACAGGTATTAAAATCAACAAAATGACAAGAGTGCCCAAATGTATGCACCTGTCTAGCTTAATTTAGATGCATATTGCACATTTTCTGTTAATCCAATTAACCTCATTTCAATAATGAAATATTACTTTGTCCTCAAAATGATATTGCTAATCCAAACACCATGGCCGTAACTACCATTGAGGACACCGAGGTCATGACCTCGGTATTTTTTTATAGAAGTGTCGAAAATATATAGCCGACGAAACAATTATCCTTGCATCAACGGACCGTCACGTGACACGTACTTGCAGATACTGCTGTCATGTCGAAACGAAAGTAGTCGGCTGTAGCGGAGTGTTACCTTAACCAATTAAACAA
>JACXGM010026018.1:0-15039 GCA_016801145.1 Umbra pygmaea | reverse complement strand
AAAGTGCTTAGAGCTGCTAAATGTATTTGTAGTTTGTTGATTTCCAAGTATAAAATTTGTTGAAATGTTTTCAGTGTGCGTGTATCCGTTTTTTTACATTTCCATCTCATTTTACCAAAACCGTGATAAAATTGATAACCGTGATAACTTTGGTCACTATAATCGTGATATGAAATTTTCATACCGTCCCATCCCTAGTTGTGAGGGGGTAACCGTGCCATGTGGGTCTGGTTTCACCTTGTGGATAGGCATGGACATGTTGTACTATTATTCCATTGCACCTGCCATTGTTTAATTAACCTGATCATTGTTCACAGCTGCCCCTTGTTTCTAATTAGTGTGTGTATATTTGTTGTACTTATCCTTCATTGTTGACCGTGGGCCTATGTTTGTTGTGTTGTCTCAAAATATACTACGTTTTAATTGAGGTTGCCTTGCTAGGCGCTATATGTTATTTTCATTGGGTTTACTGTTGCCCAGTATTTATATACTGTAGCTTTGCAAAGTTTGGGTGGCCTATTCCTGATATATAAAAGGAAGCAAACAATCTTCTGCATTCTGCTTCTTGCTTGTACCCACATCATTACAGAATGAAGGATCGTGTTAAAAGGAGGTTGCAGAAGAAACAGGCTGCTCTCTCGCCGAAAGCTTACAGCGTGAGGCTAAAGCAGCTGGGCACGAAAGGAAGAGGAGTATGACCTGCTCTGTGCCAACTTTGGTTATGACCCCCCCCATGTTACAATGGGGGTGTCGGAAGATGGAAGATGAGGCCATGGAGGAGGAGCACCTGGAAAGTTTTGTCACCCTTTCACTCTCATGGTCCATGCACCTACCCTGCCCAATCAGGCTACAAATCCCATCTGGCTAGGTGAATCTGTGACCTAGAACTGTACTCCTCTGAGGAAGAGGAGACTCACTGGGAGGGGGACAATGACAGGAAAACCCAAATGATCTATGGTTTCCCAGTGTATGACCCTTTTGTCCCTGTCCAGCTTCACAGCCCAATGCCGCTGGAGTTAAAGGAGCAATGAAGACACCACACCCTTGGTTTCCCCAAGGGATTTTGTGACAGGGTACTGGGGGTAGTGGAAGCCCAGTAAAACCTGTCCCGGCAATCACTACTCCTACCACTACACTACTGGAGAGCATAGCGCCCTGGGTTCCTACCACACCATGGGACAGCTTGGCAACCTGGGTGCCTACCACACCATGGGACAGCATGGCAACCTGGGTGCCTACCACACCATGGGACAGCATGGCAACCTGGGTGCCTTCCACACCACCCAGACCAATCAAGCAGGCCACTCCTCTGCCTCCATTAGCTACTTCCTACCCTCCAGGCATCAGTTGGTGCGAGACGTGTGTCGGGTACAATGTAGCCTCTTGGCAGCCTGCAGGGGTGTCTACATATGCTCAGCTGGAGGGGCTGTCCAGGTCATCACCACCAGAGGCTTTGATGCCATCATGGTGTGGGGAGCAGGCGGCTTCACTGCAGCGGGAACCTCAACAGACCACTCTCGTGGCTCCGCCTCCTACAGCTGAGTCACCAGCAGCTTCCTAGGAAGTGGCTCCGCCCCCAGCAGCTGAGGCACCAGCAGCTGCCGTGGAAGTGGCTCTGGCCCCAGAGGCTGAGCCACCAGCAGCAGCCGAAGATGTGCCTCAGCCTCCAGCAGCTGAGACACCAGAACACCCCGTGCTGCAGAGCCTCCAGCAGCTATCAAGAAAGTGGCTCCAATGTGTGCATTCTTGTTTCATGCGTTAGTGCAATCTTGCAGAATTTTGCCAGTTAGTTGTGTACTGGTGATTATCTAGTGTTTTTGTGTTTACTTACTTTTTGACTCCACCAAGTCCTTTCCTTTGTGTTTTTTTCAGTACAAATAAACTATGATTTTAAATTCACTTTTGATTCTCCCTCCGTACATGTTACAGTCTGTATATTTTTTCTATAATTAAAGTAAAATATTTTCAGGACACTAAAAGATCATTAGTAAAAAGACAAACACCTTTACAGATCTTAATTGGAAAGGTTTTAAATGATATTTTCCATGCTTGTTCAATGACTGAAAAAATGTATGAACATGGACCTGTTCGCAAACACAGGCGTTATGTGGCGGTCTTGGGTTAGTGACAGTCTGCAGGAGGCAAACGCGGATAATCCAGATAGACAATGATTTAATCAGAAGCAGGCATCAACATACAAAACATAGGAACAAAGAAAATACTGTACCCAAAGATAAAACAAAGGTGCGCAAACCTTGGCGCATAACCCTTGTAGGGAACAGAGGATCATAAGATCTGAATACTGCAATAACTCTCGTAAGTAAGTGGCTTCACTTAAGCCGGCAAAACATATAGAATTCGGATAAACTAGTGGATGGCATGCAGGCATATCTTCAATAGCAAAACTTACCAAACTTCTAAACGTATAAGGAAAATCATAACCCAACGTTCGCACACAGCAGAGACCAACAGTAAGACAATAACCCACAACTACACTGACAAACACAGGGGTATATATGCTGAAATGGCTAGGGCTAACAATCAACAGGTCAAGACACTAATTAGACAATCACACACAGACTGGATAATGATGGGCAATGCTCAGAATGTCAGGTTAAACAGTACAGTACACTTAACAGTCAAACAGAAGAGGGTGCTCTCGGCTCATGTCAGGCATGACACGGTAGGCAATTAAGGTCAGTTATGAAAACTGAAGACAGTAAAAGGGTCCCTGCTCATCTTTATGTGAGTGTGCCTTAGGCATGCTGCAAGGAGGCATGAGGACTGTAGATGTGGCCAGGGCAATAAATTGCAGTGTCCATACTTTGAGACACTGCTGCCGGGAGACAGAATGAAAAGCTGATGTGTAACAACACCTGCACAGAATGGGTACATACGAACGTCACACCTGCAGGACAGGAACAGGATAGCAACAACAACTGTCCGAATTAAACCAGGAATGCACAATCCCTCCATTAGTGCTCAGACTGTCCGCAACATGCTGAGAGAGGCTGGACTGAGGGCAGCAATGTCGCCTATAAACCCACCTTTACTGGACCAGACAAGACTGGCAAAAAGTGCTCTTCACTGACAGGTGTGGTTTTGTCTCACCAGGGGTGATGATTGGACTTGCATTTATCATTGAAGGAATGAGCGTTATGGCGCATTAAGGTGTGTACTCTGGAGTAGGATCGCTTTGGAGGAGGAGGGTTCGTCATAGTCTGGGGAGGTGTGTTACAACATCATCTGACTGAGCTTATTGTCATTGCAGGCAACTCAATGTTGTGCATACAGGGAAGACATCCTCCTCCCCCCTGTGGTACCCTTCCTGCAGGCTCATCCTGACATGACCCTCCAGTATGACAATCACACCAGCCATACTGTTCATTCTCTGCATGATTTCCTGCAAGGCAGAAATGTAAATGTTCTGCCATGGCCAGCAAACAGCCCGGATTTCGATCCCATTGAGCACATCTGGAACCTTTTGAATCAGTTGGTGAGGGCTAGGGCCAATCTCCCCAGAAATGTTTGGGAACTTGCAGCTGCCTTGATTGGCACCTAGAGTGAGGGTAACATCTCACAGCCTGTTCTGTCAAATCTGGTACAGTCCATGAGGAGAAGATGCACTGCAGTTCTTAATGCACTTGGTGGCAACACCATATACTGACTGTTACTTTTGATTTTGACCACACTTTGTTCAGGGACACATTATTCCATTTATGTTGGTCACATCTGAGGAATTTTTTCAGTTTATGTCTTAGTTGTTGAATGTTAAGTTTGCTGAAAAATGACAGCAGGAGAAAGTGAGTAGTTTCTGGTTTTTGCTGACAGAAGTAGATCTTGTATTTGAAGTATAATATTTTAATATAGTATATAATATAAGTATATTTACTTATATTTTAGTAGTATACAGTATGACATAATAGTGATATCTTTTTTTCTGCTTGGGACTGCTTATTTTGCATTATTTGAAATACTGACACAACAATGAACAGAGGGAAAGTGTGATTTTAACAGGATAGAGTGATGAACAGAGTGACAGTGATGGCTGTCTATGGGAATTTGGCCTTTGTGTCACCTCTTATTTATACCCCAGTAAAATAGGAGGTCAGGGCTTACCACTTAAGTTTCTGCTCTCCCAGGTGTAAAATATGAATGTACTTCAGTTATGTTTTATTCATTAGAATTTCTAACAATAATCATGGCACATGTTTTGGAGAAAGATTGTTGCTTTGCATTCGTTTTTTTCAATCATTTTATTTCAAATAATATTTAATTAAATATTAAGAGGATGAACATTAAAGACCTTTTTTTCACAGCACATTTTGCTAAAATTTACCAAGAGTGTAAATAATAGTGGGGCCCACGTTAGGACCCAATTTAATGATAATAATACTTTTTTTTCACCTGTTATTCTCCCCACCCAATTTCAAATGTCCCAACCTCCTTTTTAAGCCTTGCCTTGTTGACAAATCCTCTCAGATGTAGGCTGGTTGAAGAGCGATCATATTGTTCCTCCAAGCATATGTCGCCTAGACGTCTGAATCTTATTATGGAAGGCTTAAGTTACTACATATATGGGTGGATTAAATATTTGCCAAATATACAACTGTAATCTTAAATTCATAAGACGTTAGACAAACACAACGTGACAAGGTAATTGTCTCTGACTACTTACCTATCTACCCATGGCAGTCCTTTACCAATTTGTGCCAAAGCTACAGTAACAGACCCCCCTGGGCGTAGTCAAAAATACAGCAGCCAGGCTTTGAACCTTGGCCACCTTGACACTGTTGTGCTGCAAGCCAGCAACTGCAGCCAGATCCAAAAGCGCATGTTTGTTGTGGCGTTTTACATTATAAAATGGGTGTCTTGCTACTACACAGACCTAACCTACAGTACACAGATTTTGGGTGCCTCAAAACGGAATTCAATGCAAGTGGCTACTTATCAGTATCTTTCATATGGTGGGGGAATAGTGCTGAGGAATTTGTTTTCTAGCCACCAACATCTGACCAGAAGAAATACTCTGGCACACACACTATAGCCACCTCTAATGCATTGTCTACACTAAAAGGTGGACTCAGATGCAGGTTGAAACACAACAAAGCTCATCAATGAGGTGATCAGAGCCTGTGCCTTGAAAACAAGACTTTTGCATACCTTTATACTGTACAAGCATTAAATCTAGATCAACCTTTGGACCACTGCGCCACGCATGGCATTAATGAACATATTTCATAAGCACAACTTTTTTCAACTATTGGCAGAAATATACAACAGCTTCGGAGAGTCCCTTAAATTTATGTTCTCACTGGCAAATAATTAGCTAAATGTTTCCTGAAACTGTGAATGTGAAAAGTTACATAATCACAGCTAAATCAACCCTCAGAGGAAATAACCCACGATAACTCAATTGGCTTCATGCCGTGATGATTGCAGGAGGAGGACAGCCCATCATCACACTGCTGCCACAGAATACTGTCAGTTTACTGTGGCCTTGTGCATTTCTTTGGGATAATAACTTTGGCTATTATTATTCCACCAATTTGATGAATTGTGAACTCTGTAACTTGGTGAAAAAAAATGTTTGCCCTAGTTTTTTGCCCTAATCTTTAATATATTACTCTTTATGAGAGAATGTGTGCAAATTCATAAAAAAAACATAGAATGAGTATACGTATTTCAGAGTACATTGTTCCCACATGATTTGTTTGCATTTGTAAGTGAATTCTTTTTGTAAATCATTGTTGAGGCGTAATCAGTTTTACCAAATTGTAAGTGTAAGCGTGTTAGGTGTAAGCGTTACAGAGTTAACGTGGTCAGGTGTTGTCTAAAGTGTATGAGAGTGAAATAGTTGTAGTCCACTGTGTATGAGAGTGAAATAGGTGTAGTCCAATGTGTAATTGAGTGAAATAGGTGCAGTGTAAAAAAGGATCTGATAAATAAGTACGGTATAGTAACTGTTTTCTATAATTTACCTCGACTTAACATAATGAGTTATGAAATTTCAACTTAATTTCATGAGTTATTACTTTTCCAATTCAAGATTGTAAGCCAGTTCAATGAAATGTAAATTTCAAAGTGACAACTTAATTTAACAGTGTGAGCTGTGTTTACTCAAATATTTAAGGCAGCAATTGAACTTATATATTTAAGTAGAACCACCTTGATATTTTTTTGTGTGTAGTCCACTGTGTAAGACAAAATCAAAGATGTAGTCCACTGTGTAAGAGTCTAACATAGGAGTTGTCAGCCATGCAAGAAACTGAAAGGCCACTTTGCAAGAAAGAAAAGCAATATACCATGTATGAATTCAATTGATATTGAGAAGGCTTTTCTGCCAGTTACTGTAAATGTATATAATTTTTATTTGTTTACACAAGGAAATCAGGCTGAGACAGGCTCTCTTTTACAGTTGAGCCCTGTATTACAGCACTATAGAAAATAAAAAATAAATAAATAAAATGAGAGCTTTATTGCATATGATCTCTAGCTGTGAGTGATGATAAACCTTACATCCCCCAGGGTTTTTTGGCAGCTGCCCACATGTCTGATATGTGCGTTTAAAGAATATCACAGAGCATTATTTAAGTGTCAGTGTTGACAGCCAGATATAAGAAAGAGTGTTTGTGTTTGTGTGCCTGCATGTGCGTGTGTGCGTGCGTGCGTATGAGGAAGAAGAGAGTGCGTAAGAAATCAAGAGATGAACAGATCATCGAACGAAAAGGAAGAAAGACCACAAGCCTGCATGATACCAGAACTCACGCCTCATATTTACGGTATATTTGAAGTTTGTCCAGAGGTGAGGCCACACCTACAGCTCAACGTCAGCTAAATGAAGGAGCAGACCAGAGCAGAGGCCACGCCTCTATTCACATTAACATGACTGCAGTGTAGAGAGTCAAACCTGGGGAACCAGATGCTGCTGACATCAGCGATGACCTGACCTGGTCTCACCACTCTAACGTCATCAAGGTCATCAAGAAACATCTCCTTATACAATGTATTTCCAAATATGTTTTGGCTTGAACACCAGGATACTGACCAATCACACAGCAAATTTTAAAAGGCAAATTGAACACTCTCAGAGTTAAAATTAACACTCCCCCAGGGTTTATATGTTAACCACTGTAAAAGTTTTAAATTAACACTTTCGATAGTGTTAAAATTGTAACTCATTAATAGTGTTAAATTCGACACTCACAGTTCGACACCAGATAGTGTATTTTAACACTGAATTCTGTTATTCTCTTACACTAGGAGTGTTAATTTCCAAGTTGCATATTTCCCAGCATGCCTTCTTCAGTAAATGTAACAAGATAGATTTTACAATCAATGTAATATTTCATTTTTTATAAAACAAATTGAAATCCAACTGAAAGGATATCCAAAAGTTTTAATATTTAATCGACCACAACCTGCATTCAATAAAACTACAATGGTGAAGTTCTTAGCAACTGAACAAGACTAGTAAAACTACATAGACAGGAACACTAATCTCAGTAATGGTTGCAATCAGTAAAACCACTTACAGTTTGTATTAGATTTGAAAAGTATAAAATAGTATTATTGTTTAATAATTATACGTAAAGTAATCAATTCATAAATACACTAATCAGAAAATATAAAAAAAAACTATTCTGAAAAATAAACATGAAGCAAAGCATTCTGGGAAAATGTGATGGTTTTGCCTAACACTTCAAAGTGATAAAGTAACACTCTGAAAACCAACACTGTTGTTTTTTAACACCAACACTGGGGTTCTATTGTGTAGATTTAACAATCACAAGTGTTAATTTAACACCTAATCTATCACTGTATAGTTACACCTCAAAAAAATCGACATTAGACAATTTGCTGTGCAAGAGTATCCTGACTGGCTGTATCACCTTCTGTTACTGCAGCTTCACTTTTGACCAGAGCACTATGTCACTGGCTGACCAACTCTCTCTCAAAAGCAGGAGCGGACAGTGGTTCCTAATGCTCACTTGGACAAATGTTCATTTTCTGCGAACCACTTAAAGGTTGAGTGCTGAGTGCAGGAAAGATATGGAGGAAGGTTTAACAGCGCAAGCCAGCCCAGACCTCATTAAAAAACATTCAGTGTCAGGACATAGCTACACCACGAGAGCTGCAGTAATTAAAATACAGTGAGCATATACTCTATGTATTACTGTACCAGGCCTGTATCTCTGCGTCAATGCTAGGCTAGTTGCTAAGAGCAAATATCTAGCATTGATTCTAATGCTAACAGTGCTAATTGAGAAAGTATCAGTGCTGACATCCACAGACATAACTGACTAGGGCTCACTAGCTAACTCAGATACTGTAAGTGCCACAGGCTATCTGTCAGGTCTGTCATCAGGTCTGTCATAATTTAGTGCACTAGCCCTCTGGCCTTTGACTGAATTAGACCATATTTTATATACGTTTAAACTGTCTCTCCAAACGTCTGACATCCTAAGACTGGGGTTCAGACTGAAAGTAATATGGATTTTTATCTTTTTTAGTGCTACTGCTGAGAATACAGTCGAAATATTAGACAAGCTGTGAAAGACATTGAATCCTTTTTTTCCCATAGAGAGTTATGAAAGATAGTTTAGGGCTATCATTAAAACTGGTATTGCTGCCCATTTTATATGGTTAACATTTTGAAAACACTGACTCTTCCTTCAATATACTCAAGAGGAGAATGTATTCAAAATAGCTTTTAAGGTTTCTAATTGTACGCTAGATAATGGGACATTGTCAGTTTTATTTATGCTCTAATTTCCTGAAAAGCTTCTTTCCAAGAGATAAGACGTTTTCATCCGATAAAGACAATGTGATAAAACCCTAATGCCCCCAGGCACCCCTTTCTGGCATGTTCACAGAAACACACAGCACCCAGCTAGCAAGATCCCTGGAGTGATTTTGGGAGATAGATACTGATCAAGACGTGACAGATGACTTATCACAGAGAAAGAGTTGAGTGATGAGAGGAAGAGAGTCGGGATGTAGGTGGGAAAGAGCAAACAAGATGGAGTAAAATGCAGAACGAAAGTGAGAGAGACAGGGCGTCGAGAGACTGGCTTTTTGTTTTACTTTAATGAGACATCCTAATTACAATAAACTCCCACTCCCCCAAACCTTCTCCCTGCTAAAACATCATCTGCCACCACAACCACACTGTACATAAACACATACTGCCCCAACTCGACACAAATATGTCCCTACAAACAAACCTATGGTACCAAACCCCACTGCTTTTGCATTCCCACATTTCCGTGTACTGTATACAAACACATTTCTGTAAACCACAAATACTACAAAATCCTGTTTCACTCTACACAGAAAAATATTACTATACATTACACTGAAAGACACATTTGAGGACCACTTTAAAAATGCATATGGGGTCCGCGTGGCATAGAGGGCTAAGTTGCTACATTGCACTACATTCTACATCATGATAGTCAGGGGTTTGAGCCTGACTATAGGTTCTCAGATTTTCCCTGGGCCTCCTGCATGAGACCGCACAAATTGGCATAGCGTCACCCGGGATTTGGGTTAGATAAATCAGATTATCTATCCTGCCACATCCCTCTCCAGCAACCCGTTGTGTTCAAGTCGGGGTGCCTGTGGGTTCAATCGCGGAAATATAGTTGGTGAACATAATCATCCCGTGCATGATCCGACTAAAGGCCTCCGTGTTGAATTTGCAGTGTGAAAAGATTACATATTTGTGCCGGAATACAGTGAGAATATAACACGGTAAAAGATGGAACTTTATGAATGAATGCTATTGTCAAGCCTAGGACAAACTCGCAATGGTGCAACTACCTAGCAATGGCTCCAGAGACAAAAGATATCAATGGTAAAGAGTGGGACATGGCTCAATTTTTCTTTCAACCATCTACAGTCAAGAAGATGATCACAACTGTCTGTTAGATCATTTGAGCTTTGACACTCACATGGACCAAGGTGTTTTGAAAATGTTATATTCATTATCCAAAAAATCAGTTGGAAAACCAGCCAGGCCCAGATGGTGTACCAGCATTAGCACAGGTAAAGAGCTATCTACTTGAATTTTTTGTGTGTAATTGGTAAAATCGAAAATTATGGCTGACAGAATACTACTCAGTGTGTTTCATTTTAGGCTACAGTGTAGTGACTGAAAGTCGAATTACAGTAGATGTAACTGGCTAGCTACATCATGGTGCTTTAATGTAGTCAGTTGACCTGGTAGTAGCGGATTAGCTTCCCATAATGGCTCATACCTTTATGAATATAATTGGATAAATGCAAGATAAAATAAAGAATACACAGAATAAACAGAATTCTGTTCAATTTTTAAAATGTTAAGCTAGGTATGTGGAATCACTCTCGATTGGCTGGGTGAGAATGTTTGACTGGTAATAAGTCAAAGGTAATAAGGCTAGTGCTACATTGGACATCGCTGCAAGCGACTTTAGCGTATACCATGCATTGTCATCTGGGGGAATGCTGGCACTCGGCTTGGTTGTAGACAATTAGCACACATTTAGCCTCTACGTTTTACTAAATAAACATTGATATAAGGGATGTAAATGTAAAAATAATGGTTGACAGAATATTGCTAAGGCAGTATGAATTGGAACTCATTAGGTGAGGGAGCTGTTGATTGACATTGGGGTTTTTACCTACTGATTTATTGGTTCAAGGTATAGACATAATTTATTGTCGTTGTTGATGGGGCACTAACTAGCTTGCTAGCATTTATCTTTTGTGACTTAATTTCTAAATGTATCTGTGACAGATTATGGTTCAGATTGTACCTACTGAATCAAGATAGGGCATATACTGTAGCTCTCTGAAGATATTGTGACCCGTTGTACATTTTTATTGTGTGATGATTGCAACTTCATTTCGAAATGTATTTCTAACAGGTTATGGTTCAGTCTGTATCTACTGGAGAAAGATAAGGCATATAGCTCTCAGACAATATTGTGACATGTAGTAAATGTTACTAGTTATGAAAAATTGCTAGAAGGCCAAGGGCTTTATGCGCCAGTCAAAGTCACCAAAGTGACTCGCAGGGCACAGGTGCAAAGTTCGCATTGAATTCTGGACCTTTTGGTATTTCAAGTGCAAACTGATACAGAAGCGACCAAAATCTATTGTCAGTTATTGGCAAAAAAAATGTCAAGCAAAGCATTGTTTATTACAAACATCATTCTATGGTAACATTAATAAATATTCTATTTATTTTCCTTGTAGTCATCCTCTTCAAACTCATTCATATTGTTCACCATTTTATAAAAGCCTAATTCAACCACTGATTCACAGACAGCATACCCTTAAAAAAGCACTGTGTTTGTTGCACCCAAAACCCTGACCTGGTTTGTACTTGTTACAACAGCACACATTTTCACCTTCTCCCTGCTGGAGTACCTGGTCACAAACATCTCCATGCACAAACCCACTCCCAAACTCGCACACAGTTTCCAAAAAAAGACGTAGCAGAGTCACCCTGGCACATAAAGAAAACACGTTGGACATACCAATGCATCAACCAGCTACTAGGACACAGAGCTCAATGTACAGTAAAACCCTCTATTATATATCCCCTGAACGTTTGGGAATAGGGAGCTTGGATAGCACCCTCCACTTGTACCCAGCCGTGCTGTCAGACCCAAGAACCCCTGCTAGAAGTGACCCTACCCATTAACTCAGTATTGGCAGTATTCAGAGGTGAATATCTGAACAATACAGTTAGCATTTGAATTGACTCCAGGGAAAAAAAGTACAGTTTTTTAAATCCCCAGATGCAACTGCAGAACACTGAATAACCTAGCCAAAATATCAGTTCATCCTTTATCTTGGCAGTTTTTTTTACAAATCCTGATGAGTCTGTATGAAAAATGTGGTGTGGTTGTTTACCACAGAGCTGAAGTTGTTGGGCATTTGGTAGGCGAGGGGATGGAGGAACAGTCTGTTTAGAAGCATTTGTGAATGAAGATGGAGGGGCCGGACCCATGGTACTACTGCTTGCTGATCCACATCTGCTGGGAGGTGGACAGAGAGGCCAGGATGGAGCCTCCAATCCAGACAAAGTATTTATAAACTGGTGGATTTATGAACTGGATTGTATGAGAAGCAGAGAAATGGTGATGAGTTTCTCTCATCTAAAATGTTAACAGACTTACAACTTGTGCAAAAACATAGAATAGGACGATATAAAAATAACAAAACAGTCACCAGTAGTAGTAGTTTTACAAATTGAGATTATAACATTAACATTAAGCAGAGGTCATGTTAGCCAAAATGCGGCAAAACAGCAAGCTCAAAAACTAGCAGTTACTGACATTAAACTTCAAGAATATGGGTTATGTTTCAATTAAGCCAAAGTTATAATGGTGGTCTGACAAGTGAAAAAGATGTCCCGAACAGCACATTTAAAATTAGTTGTGATAGCTAATCCTCACCATGGGGACAATGTTACGTTGGCGCGAGACAAACAAAACTAGTTAACAGCTTACTCTTACCTAGCTATGACACATGTCGGTAACTGAACTTCGCCGCTAGTGACTTTTGAGCAGAGATTTTAATGTCACAGAATTAGAAAAGATCAGCGTTCGCAGAGAATGTCTAATAAAGAGAGAACTCCCACTCTCGAAAAACAT
This sequence comes from Umbra pygmaea, assembly GCA_016801145.1. Classification (NCBI taxonomy): domain Eukaryota; kingdom Metazoa; phylum Chordata; class Actinopteri; order Esociformes; family Umbridae; genus Umbra; species Umbra pygmaea. Next base: position 2,392 of record JACXGM010026018.1, on the reverse strand, counting down.
CCGGCTTCTGAACTGGGTGCAGTTCCACTCTGGTTCCATATGAGGGCGGTCACGGGCGAGTGCAGAATGAATGGAGGTCTATGGAACTACTATACCCTTCAAAATCGAGAGGTGTCTGGCTGCAGACCTCACGTGTCAGGCTGCTTCCGTTGCAGGCTCCAGTGTCAGGCAGCCTCCAGTGTCAGGACCGGAAATAACAAACTTTTTTGCGTAGTTATTCCGATGTAAGCCTTACCCAAACCCTTACCCTAACCTTAACCACTCAGAAACCTTCCAGTTAATTCGATCTAAGCCTTACCCAAACCCTTACCCTAACCTTAACCACTCAGAAACCTTGCTGTTAACTCCATGTTACATGTTATATCTACGCTGTTTACTGTTCTCGTGGTTGTGATGATTTGTGGTATTTTAACATCAGGTCACTAGGTGTCAGAAGCGTTCTTGAGTAGAAATACATTTTTTATATATAATAGGTAGAGGTAGAACTACGAGGCCACGTTTAACACGCAGTCTTAATAAAATAAATATCAAAGACAATAAAGCAGCTCTTTATTGAAGAGAACAAAACAGCTGTAATTTTGGAAGTGGGCGTAACTTGAAGGGTCGTGACTTGAAGTCTTGTAGGCTGCAGACAGATACTATTGGAAAAGTTTGTTATTTCCGGTCCTGACACTGGAGGCAGCCTGACACTGGAGCCTGCAACGGAAGCAGCCTGACACGTGAGGTCTGCAGCCAGACCCTCTTGTGTCAAAATCCGCTTTTCTTAGTATATAATTTTTTGTCTAGTAAATTCAATGTTGCATTTGAAATTGGAGGCAAAGAAAATACACACTGCTATGTGTTATTTTTTTTTAAGTCGCTTTTGTGTTCTAAAAAGCCTTTTATAATATCAATAACGTCATATATTCATCATTCATTAGCAGAATGCTAGCGTGTTATGGGCAAGAATGACTCAACACTTGTGAAGTCTTTTCCCAACTTTCAGTGCCTTTGAAGTATCCAGTATTTCCCGTTCTTTTGAAGTCGTGAAGTTAGAGTTCAAATCTGGAGGTCAAGCATTTTTCCGTAATCCTTTTCTTGTTTCTCTCTACAATTCTCAATACATTATTTACACTGCTGAAAAACATGTCACCTTTTTAATTACATTGACTGATAAAAGCATAACAAATAAAATGTAGGCCTATTTCATTTTAGAGATAGTTTATTTTTCCTTTTTATTTCTATGCTTCTATAACATTAATTAACAATTTTATTTACTGTAAGTATGTCTCATTCAACTACAGTACCACTACTGCTGTTGTTTTACAGTAGTCAACCGCAAATTCAAAACATACAGTAATTCACTGTAAATTAAATGTTATTACCCATAATGCAATGCATATTACAGTAATGAACCGGAAAAGAAAATGATGGTAATTAACTGGGCGTTTTGTGGTAAGAAACTGTAGAAATTACAGCAAAGTCTAACAGTGTAGTCATTCAAAGTATACTGAAGAATAGTAACTCAAAATAATATATAATTATTTAGTTGTCTCTTACTATAGTCTGTGGGCCAGTATTAATTGCAAATACTGCACCTCTTCTGTGGCTAATATTAATTTCATTATGATCTTTTCTCCATGAAGTCAAGCAGCAAAAGTTAAGTGATAATGCTCAAATACTGCTGGCCCATTTTGGCGTGAACTAATATGCAAGACTAGTCTTACATGTCACTGTTTATAACACAGAGCATTCATCCTTTGCTGGGACGCTTAAAAAATATTGGGGGGATAAATTAAGTGTATACCCACTTCTCCAGGCACCACTACATCACTGAGTAACAGTATACTAAAGGTCAAGCAACAGTATACTGAAGGTAAAGGAACAGTATACTAAAAGTAAAGGAACTGTATACTAAAGGAAAGGAACATTATACTACAGGTAAAGTAATGGTATACTAAAGATAAATGAACAGTATACTAATGGTAAAGGAACAGTATACTAAAGGTAAAGGAGCAGTATACTAAAGGTAAAGGAACAGTATACTAAAGGTAAAGGAACTGTATACTAAAGGAAAGGAACATTATACTACAGGTAAAGTAATGGTATACTAAAGATAAATGAACAGTATACTAATGGTAAAGGAACAGTATACTAAAGGTAAAGGAGCAGTATACTAAAGGTAAAGGAACAGTATACTAAAGGTAAAGGAGCAGTATACTAAAGGTAAAGGAACTGTATACTAAAAGTAAAGGAACTGTATACTAAAGGAAAGGAACATTATACTACAAGTAAAGGAATGGTATACAGTACTAAATGTAAATGAATAGTATTCTAAAAGTAAAGGAACAGTATACTACAAGTAAATGATTAGTATACTAAAAGTAAAGGATTAGTATACTAAAAGTAAAGG
>JACXGM010026016.1:0-15050 GCA_016801145.1 Umbra pygmaea | reverse complement strand
AAGGCGCTAGCCAATTGAAAAAATGCCGCCTCAAATTCGTGCCGCCAAAGGCGGCTGCCTAATCTTGCCTAATGGGCGGGCCGGCCCTGAGTGTTGGTCAGTGACTCCGACGTATAGTGACTTCGACGTACTTAAAATGGTCAAAGGGGCCTCCAACCAAATTTTGCATAGGGCCCCCAAAGGTCTAGGGCCGGCTCTGCTTACAAACGTATACTGTAGGGAATTAAAGATATATATGTCACCCGTTGTGCTGCCAGACCAGACTGAGATCATGAAGAAGTTGGCAGAGAAATGTGCACAATTTTTGTAGAAAGGTGACACTTTTAATCTCCCCTCGCCCAGAACATGCTGTGATGTCCAATTAGCTAGTCGTTGTGTTACCAGAACATGCTGTGATGGCCAATTAGCTAGTCGTTGTGTTACAAAAACCACAACCCTCCACGTGTTGATTACATAAAACTATTCTCAAGCAAAAAAACTTGTTGTTTAAAGTTTTACTGTAGCGCAAAAGCAAGTTTAGTAAAGTCTAGAGATGGCCCAATACCAATTTTTATGTAACGAGTACAAGTACAGAATATTTAATTTTGAGTACTTGCCGATACGAGTAGCCTACTGATACAAGTAATTTTGATAACTATGCCAAATAGTTCACATTTATCAAGCTAATCTGCTATTTCTTAGGTGTTGATCGGCCAAGTAAAAATGTATACAAAAATAAATATTCCTATATTCAGAAGAACATCATTTGCATTGCAGGTCAAAAAATTTGTGATAGGCTATTTATTACACCATTCAATAGTTTACGTCTCCTTCCCTAATTAGATAAAATGAGAGAAACATTTTATCTAATTAGGGAAGGCAACTTAAACTTTTAACATGTGTAATAAATATCACAAAAATTTGACCTGCAATGCAAATGATAGTAAAAACGAATGCAAAAGCAGCATGTTTGTGTTCGCATTTGCACTAAGCATTGCAGAGTGCAGATGTTTTGTGTAAAATGAAAATGTCTGTTTAAGTGACTCTCCAAACAGGGTTAATGACCTAATATAATATTATGTTAAGGTATTTTATTGTTTTATTATAATCTGTACACAATTATAGCTGTACTATAATCTATTGAACAAAATTTAAATAGGCTACATTGTATTTCCTTTAAAAAAAATTCTTAACGTTAGTATGTCCACTATTTTGTTTACTCAGAGGCACAGCTGGAGTGGCATAGCGGATAAGGTGGCTTGGAGTAAATGCTTACGTCGTATGTTCGACTCTCTGCAAAGGGATATGTTATTTTATCTCAGTCTATTTAGAAGTAACATTCAAATTGTATACTGGCGTAGGCCTATCACTTGTGAATAATCATCTGTATTTCTACCACACAGCTCAGCATTGTGTGGTAGGGAGATGCACAGAACAATCATCATTCGTTAAATTGAATATGAAATAACAAACTATCGGTTGTATGCTTTCACTGAAGAAAGAAAGTACAACTGTAATATCCATTTTCCGCTAGCAATTCAATTGTTATAAACTTTAGAGACAAAACTTTCTTAATATTCCACTTTCTGCAGTCAAGGAAGATGAATGTCAGCCATGATTTTGGCTCATTCCGGGGCGTTCCTTCTGCCGTATTCTACAGTACATTGGCGTTCTGTCTGGTGCGTTCCTCCTGCCGTATTCTACAGTATTCTACAGTAGCTACATGCCATAATTTAGCCTACTAATTTAGCCTACTAAATTAGTTATTGGTCAAAGTGCTTTGTTGTTGATGATGTTTGTGTTGCTGGAATATCTGTGAGAGGAAGGAAATAAAATAAACAATATGTTTATTAGACATTAATAAATAGCAATTTATATATTAGATCAGTGGGTCTCAACTCCCAGCCTAGAGACATTTAAGACTACCAAATTTCTATTATACCTGGTAGTTAATCACATTCTTCTGGTGTACCAAGTCTAAATCAGTTTTCTGATCATAGGGGCTGGAAGAAATGGGCACAATCTCCTGAGGCCACTGCATAGTCTAATGGTGAACATCTCACTGCATGTATTGTAATATATACTCTATAGTGCACTATAGGTATTGTACTATTCTGTACAGAGCACTACAATTATTGTAAGTTTACTGTACAGTGCCTTACAGCTTTTGTAATATATACAACTAAGGGAATGGAGAAAAATATTGTCAAGTTTGTACAGTACTGTAGGCTACGTCTTTGCTATCAATGTTTCCGATCTTGAAGGGATATTTTCATGGACATTTTCATATGCATTCCTAGTCATTTGCCTACAGTCTATAAATATTATAATTGCTGTATATTACATTCTAGATACAGCTCATCTGTAAAAACATTGAACAGTCGCCACAAATGAACGTTCACCTGGGACCGAAATGAAATCAAGCGTTCCCTACATTTAATATAACATCACCTGCACAGCCCTTGTATACCCAACCACCACCTGTGCCTGTTGTGTGTAGTAGCTCCCCAGCTTCAATGGTAGCTGTGTCACCTGTGTCCCAGGTGGAGTCCAAACAGAAGAGGAACCAGGATGACTGGCTGGTTAAGCACTAGGCCACCTTGTAGACACCAGTCAGATACCCTGATAACTAGGCCACCTTACAGACACCAGTCAGATACCCTGATCACTAGGCCACCTTACAGACACCAGTCAGATACTGGTGAAAATATACAATGTTTTTAAAACGATATAAATGTAAGAGTAAAACCTAATCGAACTGTCACAACAGGGCCAAGTATGATGCCTGGGATCTCTAACTCAAGTCAGGTTTGTTTAAATCCCTTCCAGACAGCCACTTGGTGTACACAGCACTTAATACAGCAATGTTCCCTACAATATATATATAACCTCACCTGCACAGCCATTGTATATCAAACCACCACCTGTGCCTATTGTGTGTAGCTCCCCAGCTTCAATGGTAGCCGAGACCTGTGTCCCGAGTGGAGTCCAAACAGAACAGGATGACTGGCTGGTTAAGCAGATGGCACAGCTAGAGAAATGCAAGATGGACCTTCAAGCTGGTGCAGAAAGAGTAGCAGATTTGGCCAGACAGTGGCTGATCTGCTATGGAGGGTTCCCTTTGTCCCTCTAGCTATTTTCTCCTCAAGCAAATATTCAAAAATAATAACAATTGTCTAATAGTATATGTCACGATTGCAAGTATTGTTTCTGTGGGGTGCCTTTGTTTTTCTAGTTTTAGCACATGCGATTTAAAAGATATGTGAATGGCCCTGCTCTAGACCAGTGGTTCTCAAACCTCTCCACAAAGACAGGAGTCTGTACATTTATGGGGCAAAAGTTTTGTTAATGTATATTTGAGAGAAATGGCTGTGATGTGCTGCTTATTTGTATATAGATTATGTATACAGTTGATCTGTACAGTTTATTTATATATATATATTTTGTGCTGCTTATACCTGCTTCCAACTTTGTGCAATAAAGAGCAATAACGTGACTTAACAGCAGGTCTTTATTGATAAAAAGACAAATCTTAAAACATAAATGCAAAGGAAAATTCAGATATGACAATCACCTAGCTAATAGTTATAATATATTGATCAATCAACCATCTGACTCAGCAGTGACGGTAAATCTGCTTACCCATGGCAGGTGCATCACTATGTAGCAAAAAACAGCATTAATGCATAGGAAATCATTGTATTACAATGTAAGTATATACACAAACAAAGTCCTATAACAAGACTGGCTGGTGGGTACAGGTTCATGCCTGTGGAACTGACAGTTGGTGTTTCACAAGCATCCTACTGTACAGTGGGGAGTAGCAACATGCTAGTTCATTGACATAAGCTTTGCAAAAAAATCTGAAATAGTTTGGTTACAATGACAGGGTTACCCGTTTGTAAAGTGTCTATTTGTCAGTAACGTTTTGAAATTAGCACTTCGCTGGCAAGCAGTACTTTGACTTAGTGCAGTGTAGAACACACTATAGACTCTGGATTACCACAGAATACACAGTATGTTTCTTCATTATTAACAAAGTTACAAAAAAGCTTTATTAACTATATTTTTAACAATTCGTTTAATTTCTGCATTTCTATAATTTACCTCAATATCTATTGCTTGTATTTCCAGCTGCTTGGTTAACACAGTAATCTGCTAATTTATTTCATTCAACTTCTATATGAGCTAGTACCCACACAAGAGATCTCAGTTCCTGACTGTAATATATGCAGACTCTGAGGGGCGATGGAGAAGAGGGATGTAGCTTGGATGTAGAAGCAGTAGGAGGTTGTAGAGTCATTTCCATCCTGTGATTTTGAAAGAAAAGCAAGTAGTCTCAGGTTGTAGGTGAATCTTAATAATTATACATACAGCTCACACATTCAGTGTTTATCTACAGTTTGGCAAACCAATGAATACGACATATTGCTTCATTGAAATCGATATGTTGTTGCGTTTGTATTATTTCCAAGGCAGATATAATTATAACATGTAATATAATTGCAATATATTACACATACATAGGTAGGTATTGTTACAGCTACACATTTCAGTTTCACTGAACGATTACCTTTGTATACTGGAAACGTGCACATTTTAAATACAGTACCAAAAGCTGCAAGTTATTAGGCACTGCATGCTGTAGCATTGAATGAACTAATAATACACCTTCGGGAAGGAAAGACTAGATTACAGTGATAGTACAGCTATAATTTTTTACCGATTATAATATAACATCGGCAAGTAACCAAAATGAAATACTCGTTCATCCACCTGATGCAGAAATAGCATGGCATTGCTAGCTAGATAACCAAAACTCAGAGGTTCAGAAAACAAATATTTACCTTATCGTCAAAGTTTGACTCCATCGCCCAATGTTTTACATGGTGTGCCAGCCAAGACAGGAATAAATTAAACGCCAGTGATTTATTGTGTTGTGAGTTTTTTACGAGTGCGGACGTACTTGTCCCGTATGTTCTTCTCAATACATTCTACAGCCTGCAAAATCTCTCACCAGCAATTCTCTGCCATTTGGCAGTCTTTGTAAACTGCAGAAGTGGGGTTATATAGATCTGTGTATTTCTGCACTTCCTTGATCAATCTCTGTCACTTCGTCCATATCCATGTTTGCTGAACTTCTGGATTTAAAAATGGCACTGTGGAGAAAAAAGTCAGAAATGCGATTCAATCAAGCTGACCAATCACAGCTCTTGTTGGTGCGTCGACGCGAAGGCCGACTGACACGCAGTTACATGTTCGGAGAGGTGCAGTTACATTTTTGAAGAGGTGCGCGTGAAGCATTGCGTAGGTTACGCGGGAGGGTACGCCGCAGCCAGGCTCTGCTTACCCTACGGCGTAACTTCTATGCAGAATTATAAATCGGGCTTAATTCAAGAGAATTAGAATGAAACGAAATGGAATAAATATATAAGAATATAATTTATATATAAAATGTATATTTATCAGATGACTATAGATAGTAATCCTGCTATATTATTTCATGTTTTATCATTATAAATAACAAAACACAACTGTTTCAAAATCGAATAATATTGTATATGCCAAGCTATACTACAAAACACATGGGTTGCATAGCTAATACAGTTGGTAGCTCCTTATACAAACACCCAGCGTTCTTTGTTTACATATAGCTATTTTGCGCAATTTATACACTTGTCATTTTTATTCATGCACGGGGGTCTGCAGTTGGTAAAAACGCCTTATATGCGCTAAAATACGGTAGTTATCAAACACAATCGTGTTTATTGATAGTACAGTAGATTAATAGTCAGATTAATGTTTGGACTGCTATTTTGAAGGGAGAGTAAGTGTTACCTGATAATTTATCCAATGAAGGTGTCACCGTTTTGAAAGCAAGTGACCAATCATAGGAGGGCCAATGTCTCCCTTGGTTTCCGCCTCCAAATATTAAAAGTCAGTTTCTTCCACGCGCGTAGAAATCAACTCCACGCTTGTAGAAATAAATTTTGAGCGCAGAATTTACCTGCAAGAGCTTATGCCCTCCAGCACTCGTAAATCAGGCACTCGCGGGCGTGTTTTGGCTGCTCTGTGTGCATGCTGCTTAATTTTATACACACAGGTGCCATTCTTTCCCTCTCTCTGTCACATCCGGCCCTGGGTGGACTGGAGTTTTGGACTATTAATGTTCAAGTTGCTACCAAGTGTATGTCCCTAGTTTCTGTGTTTGTTTCATCTGTCACTTTGGGATGGTTTCTCCCCTGTGTGTTTTTTTTTGGTTCTGTTTTCCCACTCTGTGGTCACATGTTCCCATCACATGTTTTTGTCAGCCTATCGGTTCTGTTGTTTAGTCCACACCTGCACACCCTCCCCTCGTTAGTATGGTATTTAGTTCTGTGTGTTCGTTTGTTTGGTGTGGTTCTTTGTTTCTGTTAAATTCATTCCTGTTTGTTGAAATAAATACATGTTCAGTGAAGACGCGCCTGCCTCCGCCATCTTTGAGCGTGACAATCTCTATGTTTTGTTTCGCCCTCGCACCTACTTGTTTACACTCGGATGTTGAATTGATGCACGAAGAGTAATATCTGCGCCAGTGAAATTATATAATTTGTTTGTGGAGGTATGTTTTTCGCGCTCACGAGTTATGACATAAATCTGATGCCATAGTTTTCCCTTTATAAATCACAATCAAGTCTAATTCGTGGCACAGCTTTTGCGCTACATGTCACGCCCATGTTTGGCCATAAATAGTCAGTGAAACGCCCCAAAATTAATATTCATTGATTGAGAAATCATGGCAAACACAGAGGAAAACCAAAAAAAAAGCATCTTCACTCGATGTGAAGTAGAAAATATTTTTGGCGAGGTGGAAAAGAGGAGGAAAATGTTGTTTGAAGGGCACAGTGTGCCTATTACCAATGCCGAAAAGGCGCTGGAGTGGCAAAAGGTTGCACACACTGTGAGAAAGTCGGACCATGGCCGAAATCCTGTTATTAGTGTTATGAAAGGCGTTATAGGCGCCAATAAATAATATGCATTATTATTATCTTCTGAGAGTGCAAGATCAGCTATTGTGCGTCATTACGCATTGTGATGGCATGGCCTTTTATAACCATCCATTTGATTGTATCTGATAATCTACAGATGACTGTATTAATCTAATTGTAAATGGAAAATAGTTCTGCACAAATGGAATTTCATGCACCTTTCAAAATGGTTAAGATCATGCGTCACGATGGAACACATTTAAAATCTATCTACCTATCTATCTATCTATCTATCTATCTATCTATCTATCTATCTATCTATCTATCTATCTATCTATCTATCTATCTATCTATCCATCCATCCATCCATCCATCCATCCATCTATCTGCACCGCCAGACATCGACAAGAATATCAGTTGTAAACATGATTTTGTTCTGTTTACCGTATTATTATGAGGATGGATTACGTAACATGCCAATATAATTACATATCTTTGATTGTTCTTTTTGCAAATATGTGCAATATGTGCTTCATTTGCATGTACGTTACAATCTTGATTTTATTTTGTTTGTTTTTCTCTGCAGGCTGTTAATTGTAAACATGTGACATCTTCATATTATTAATGAGCGGCAGTATTTCGATTTCGTTTACACAACGCTCTGCAGTTTCAGACAGATCTACAGTAGCCTACGTGTTTCATCCATCTGCCGGCGGTGTCTCCATTTCTCATTTCACCCGTTTTTGTGCATATGCCTGGGTCGAAGTTGCCGTGAAGGACGGCAAATATTCCCGTCAAGTTTGCTTTTTATAAATCCCAATTATTGCGTAGAGAGCTGCGTACATCTTCTTTTGTGCGTACGCCAGGTTTATAAATGAGGCCCCTGGTGTTTTTAGATTCTCTGTACACCACTAAAATGATGAACAAGACTGATAGCAAACAGGCCCTGAAACAAGAAGGAACTGTAGATGGCTGCAGTATAGTTCTGAGGTGGCATCACCATGGAATATACCAATTGTCTGGTGTATACACTGATCAATTATAGCATTTTTTCACCTGGCTAATATTGGTTAGGTCCGTCTTGCTGTCAAAACAACCCTGACCGCTCGAAGCTTGGACTCCACTAGACCTCTGAAGGTGGTATCTGGCACCAAGACTTGTTTGTCCAGCACATCCCACAGATACTCCATTGGATTGAGATCTGGGGATAGAGGCGAAGTCAACACCTTGAACTTGTGTTCCTCAAACCATTCCTAGACCATTCTTGCTTTTTGGCAGAGCGCATTATCCTGCTGAACGAGGCCAATGCCATTAGGGAATACCAATCCCATGAAAGGGTGTAAATGGTCTGCAACAATGCTTAGGTACTAGGTGGTACGTGTCAAAATAACATCCAAATGAATGGCAGGACCCAAGATTTCCCAGCAGAGCATTCCCCAAGGCATCACACCGCCTTCCGAAAGTGGGTCCTGGTGCCATGTGTTTCCCAGGTAAGTGGTGCAAATGCACCCGGCCATCCATGTGCTGTAAAAAAAAAATTCCTGACTGAGCCAAATGTAGTTGTGTCCTTGGCCAAGGCACTTTACCCTAAGTTGCTCACTGTAAGTCACTCTGAATAAGTGTGTCAGCTAAATGACAAAAAATGTAAATGTAATTTTTGCATACGACTGTATCGGTACATATATATTTCATGTATATGTTTCCATATAATTTTACATATATTTAAAATATATTCTACCATATATTGAACATACATGTGACACTATATCTTTACATATATTATCAATACATGTTCCCATGAAAATCGGAATACATGGTGGATATTTATAAATATAAAATTGCATGTATTTTGGGATATTTAACACACATATTATATAATCACATTGAATATATTGCAATATATTGAAAGCGGCAATCATTTTTATATTTTGCAATATATCGCAATATATTACATAAATATATAATATATTGTATAGTATACAGTGCCTTGCGAAAGTATTAATTTAATTTATTATACAGGAAAGTTAAAAGTAACAATTAAGTTACAAAATAAACTGGCCTGACTCAGTTTAAAAACTGGTTTCCAGCAGGTTCCTGTTCTGCAGACTAAGCAGACATAGAACATAATTACGACACATGAGGACAGGAACATTTATACAGGACATTAGCACGGGCTAAACAGATAAAAACAAATAAAAACAACAATACAAACAATGCAAGCAAGACTTAGACAATACGTGACAATCAATGTATGCAAGTGTAACAGAAGGAATAATTTGTATGCCTTTTTGAAATGTGTGATGGATGGTAATGTTCTGATGTGATGGGGAATATCATTCCAGGTTTTGGTGTATGTAAGAATAAAGGATTTCTCACCATAATTGTTTTATATGGGGGAACTGGAATGTGAGACTGACCTAGTGAGACGTACTGGTCTTATGTTGTGTGTCGGGAGGAGTGCAGCAAGTGTTGGTGAAGTGCTATTTTGAATGTGAAAGTAGAATGCAGTAGCGTGGTTGTTTATGTAATTGTGGAAAGTCAGAGCGTTTGAGCGTGCAAGTGCAATGCAGTGATGAGACCACTTTGGAAGATTACTATGGATTTTAAGAGCTCGATTGTATTGACGTGCTATTGGTTCAATAGTTTCCTTAGTTGTAAGGGACCAAATCGGAAGACAGTACGACAGTGTTGAAAACACTATTGCATGTAAGTAGGTTTCAGAGACGGAAGAGGAAAGATATGGTCTAAACTTGTTGTATACAAAAAGTTTCTGATTCAGTTTTTTCGTTAGGTTAGAAATGTGTTCACGGTATGTAAGGTGTGAATCAAGTCACACGCCAAGATAGTTGTAAGTCTTTGTAACAACGAGATCTTGATTTGCAAAGGTGATAAAATTAGTAAAAGAGACTTTTCCTTGGTAAGTGAAAATACATGCATTCAGTTCTTGGTATTGATGGTCAAATGGTTCTTTATCAACCCGTCATGCAAGGACTGAAGATCAGATGATGATAATTAAAAATTTATGATATCAGGATTTGAATCAGAAAGAAAAATCACAGTATCATCAGCATACAGTAGGCATTTTGAAGTTTTACCCACTTGAGGGAGATCATTGATGTATAAAAAAAATGTTGGCCCCCTTGAACTTTTCGACCTTTTGCCACATTTCAGGCTTCAAACATAAAGATATGAAATAGACCCCGACCGATATGAGATTTTTGAATCCGATACCGATTTTGAGTGGGAAATATTTGCCGATACGATACAACTTTTTCTATTACTATGGCTGAATTGAAACATCTATATTTTCCTGCATGGATTGTGCTTAAAACCAGATTCCAAAGACACTCAAAGCAGGGTACCCACGGGTAAATCTGATTTTCCAAGGTCTTAAAAAAATGTAAGAGTCATGCTAATTTTATTATTTTGTATTTTGTTAAAGGAAACCATAAGCGCTTTTCTGAGAAACTTAACTACTTAACAATTGCTGGCAGATTACTGTACAGTAATAGCAGGTGATTGCTGCTGCTCCGTAGGCTTACCTCAAATCAACTCAGCTAATTTGTTCGTTAGTTAGCTTAATAGCTTTGTCTGTTTCTGAGTGTTATTTAGAATATTTTTATTTGTGTCCTTGCAGTGTTGTCTACTGAAACTGTTTTTGTGATCAGTATTAGATAAATGTAAATTTCCACAGTCTCGTTTTGTTGCATTTAGCGCAGGTGTATTATGTGATTCATATTACTTTTGAACAATTCCTTTTAGCAACTTGAGAGCCAGGCTTCTTGGCGTTACTTCCATTCAGTCGTTTGATCTGCTGGTCGTGATTCTACTGCAGACTTAATTATGCACAGTCTATCATGCGCACGTAAAAATGCTGCAGGCAAAATAGAAAATAAGATATATTTAGAAGTGTTCCTTTACTTAATATAATGAAAATAAATAACTTATTTGCAAATATAATTAATAGACATTGCTTTCTAATCAAATCCAAACATTCAAATGAAGTATTGCGCTGGTCACCCTCAAAGTAACCATTCAATGTGCGATCTCCAAACAATTGCCAATATATACCATTTCATTAAATAAATCCTGTTGGTATTGGCTAGCATAAAAATATGACAGTGCGTACTGCTGCTTATCACATTAGGCTAGCTTGCGCACAGGCTTGCTGGCTCATCATTTAATTGGTTGGCTTACTTTGCCGAAATCGGTCATATACCTTCTCATAATAGCTTTTTCCTGACTGGAGAAACCATATTAATTCAACAACACAGATCAAAGAAGAAACTTATTTATCTCAACAACCTTTCAAAGGTTAATGGTTTTGCCCCAAAACTGCAGTGCTCTCTGTTATTCCTAGGTTTCTATTCATTATAATAGCATGCTACCAGTCCCAGAGAGCTAACGTTAGTTACATAGCTAGATAAAGTAGATGTCATGGAAATGGTGGAACGCAGGTTTTGACATTCTCAAGTTTTGGAAAACATTTTTATGCCAGAGCTGGAGTAGTAAACACTGCAGGCTTTTTATTAAAAATGCATATTCAGAAACAATTTGATTTCAGTAGCTAGCTACGGTACAGTAGTTAATACTCAGTAACTAAATATGGCCATAGCATCTATCTTATAACCCCAAAAGCCTTTTTATGCAATGTAAAACTTTGTGTGCATTTTGTGTGACTCTTACACCGGAAAGCTGGTTTTCAACTCACCTTTATAAGCAGCTTGTTATGTGCAGCTCTTCCATCTCCACTGTTTTAATATTTTTAAGAAAATGTCTTGTAATAATCAAACCTATATTCGCTGACAAATAAGGAATTGCAAACAAATATATCGGTCGTTATCGGTGGAAATATCACCGATACGAATATATCTGTAAACAGCTGATATTTTTACCAATATCGGTCGGGCTCTAATATGAAACTGTAATTTTGTGAAGAATCAACAATAAGTGGGACGCAATCATGAAGTGGACCAACATTTTTTGGATATTTCAAACTTTTTTTAACAAATAAAAAACTGACAAATTGGGCAAGCAAAATTATTCAAGCAAAATTAATGTTGACCTAAACGACAAATGATGATAAATAGAATCCACCTGTGTGTAATCAAGTCTCCGTATAAATGCACCTGCTCTGTGATGGTCCTCCATCACAAAATACGCACTGAATGATGTTGAAAATAACTGTCCCCTCTTAACTGCCTTTTTTGAATTATAAAACTTTTCTCAGTCTCAGAGGTCCGTTGAAAGCACAGAGAACATCATGAAGAACAAGGAACACACCAGGCAGGTCCGTGTGTCCAATACTGTTGTGGAGAAGTTTAAAGCCGGATTTGGATACAGAAAGATTTCCCAAGCTTTAAACATCCCAAGGAGCACTGTGCAAGCGATAATATTGAAATGGAAGGAGAATCAGACCACTGCAAATCTACCAAGACCCGGCCGTCCCTCTAAACTTTCAGCTCATACAAGGAGAAGACTGATCAGAGACGCAGCCAAGAGGCCCATGATCACTCTGGATGAACTGCAGAGATCTACAGCTGAGGTGGGCGAGTCTCTCCATAGGACAACAATCAGTAGTTTACTGCACAAATCTGGCCTTCATGGAAGAGTGGCAAGAAAGCCATTTCTGAAAGATATCCATAAAAAGTGTAATTTAAAGTTTGCCACAAACCACCTGGGAGACACACCAAACATGTGGAAGAAGGTGCTCTGGTCAGATGAAACACAAATCAAACCTTTTGGCAACAATGCAAAACGTTATGTTTGGCATAAAAGCAACACAGATCATCACCCTGAACACACCATCCCCACTGTCAAACATGGTGGTGGCAGCATCATGGTTTTGGCCTGCTTTTCTTCAGCAGGGACAGGGAAGATGGCTAAAATTGATGGGAAGATGGATGGAGACAAATACAGGACCATTCTGGAAGAATGGAACCTGATGGAGTCTGCAAATACCTGAGACTGGGACGGAGATTTGTCTTCCAACAAGACAATGATCCAAAACATAAAGCAAAATCTACAATGGAATGGTTCACAAATAAACATATCCAGGTGTTAGAATGGCCAAGTCAAAGTCCAGACCTGAATCCAATTGAGAATCTGTGGAAAGAACTGAACTGTTTTGCAAGGAGGAATGGGTAAAAATGTCAGTCTCTCAATGTGCAAAACTTTCCCTAATTTTTGGTTTCGGTCAAATCGCCTTTTGAATGGGAGTGATAGGGCCACTAATATGATAGCATCAAAATCGCTATTTTTTAAACTCTAAGAAGCCTCGACACAACATGAAACTTTGCTCGAAGTATCACCAGGGTGTGTACACATGAACTCAAGCATTGAGAACTTTGTTTGTGTAGACAAGAGTTTACTAAAAATAAAGGTTTTGTACAACTCACCTTAGCATGTTGTGTTTCTGGTGGCTCCCATTTTGCCAATGGGTTCTCGTAAGAACCCGGCCAAAGGTACCTGTTATATGGAGAACCTTGGTCTATAGATTTTCTTCAACCAATTTTTAAAGACCTAACAAGTCATAACTCCAATTGTAATTCATTCACACCAACCCATCCTAGCCAAGTGTTTGTTTTGTAAAATTGTGATAGTACTTTAGGGCGAAATCTAACTGAAAACATACATTACTTTGCTTCTGTATATACAAAATCCTACAAATCAATAATCCCCCAAAACCAGGTACAGCCGCCGCTGTGGCTCGTGAGAACCCGGCCGAAGGTACCTGTTATACGGAGAACCTTGGTCTTATTACCTTGAGAACCTGGTCATTCTAATTTAATGATTGTTGTGCAGTTTACTCACCCAACAGGTTGCATTCCTGAAGCAGCCCAGCCCAGTCTAATTAAAATATCTGTAGTAATTGCATTCAAAAAATTCAGCGCTTAGGAAAAAAATTGACTTGACTGACAGCACCTCCCTAAGCATATGGAATAATGCACGCCCGACTGATTAAACCTCAGTCATTTAAAAGACTGCAGTGTACTCTGGGGGTCCCTTCAGTAAAACCTTTCTCATTCCTGGAATGGCAGTCCCAGAGAGACATGTCCCAACGCTATACATTTTCAACAATACACATTCATTTTGCTGTTAAGAAATTCGTAATTAAACAATGTCATACACATTTGGATATAAATGGCACTTGCGTGATGCATAACCTATTCCTAAATCTATTAACTATCAAACATAATGGATTGATCTGATATATTTTACACCCATTTCTATATTCTACTGAACAATAAAACAAATAATGATAGCATAAAACAAACTGAACTCTCATAATAGTTTTCATAACCAATCACTATTATAACTCTTTTAAATCAAACATAACATTTAACCAAAAACCATTATTACATTTCCTAACTATTTCCATAGGGAAAACATTTCTATTACACAAATCTAATAACCACATTATACTTTTATGCCATAATACATTATTATAAGTAATATTGTAAATAATTACTCATAACATTTTATTGCATGGCTTCAACATTCAGTAAGGCCAATGAGGGTTTTGGCATTTCAACTGACTTTATCCAATGTCTTGTACCGGTAATGGTTTCATACTTTACTTCTTTGAGTAGAACGACAGTTCAGAACCCTTATTTATCAGAGACAACCTCCATTTTGTCACCCCAAGAAGGGTGCTCTCTTAACATATTCATTAGTTCCTGCTGATCCTCTTCCTGTATGTTTTCCTGCAAAGCAATGCCAGAGAGCGACCAAGGCGGTAGCTTTTCATCCGGAAGTCGAGGCTTGTATGTAGCGAGTCAGATGCTACCAGGCTATCAGCTCACGTTAGCATTCCATTCATTCCAATGAGTTTAGCGGTCACTTTGACAGCGAATAAATTGAAATCGGAAGCGTTTAAAGACTCTATTTCTCCATTGTTTATATCTAAAGAAACAGGACTATGGATAAAAAGCTCCAATACCTTGTACCTCACGTTATGGCCCCGTATCAGCAGTTTTTGTAAACGTATGCTAGTTCCTGTCTCAAAACCACGTGACTTCCTGTCGCACAGTAGAGAATTACCGTATATTCCAGTAGAAGCTTGCAGACAATCGGTGGGACATGGAGGCATACAGTCAAGGG
>JACXGM010026015.1:0-15172 GCA_016801145.1 Umbra pygmaea | reverse complement strand
CGTGAGGATGCTGTTTGTGGACTACAGCTCAGCATTCAACACTATTGTTCCTGCTAAGCTCATTTCCAAGCTCAGGATCCTGGGTTTTAACTCCTCCCTTTGCAACTGGATCCTGGACTTCCTAACGAGAAGACCCCAGATGGTGAGAATGGGCAACCTTACCTCCTCCACAATGACCCTAAGCACCGGAGCACCACAGGGCTGCGTACTCAGTCCCCTCTTGTATGCTCTGTTCACTTATGATTGTGTGGCCACACGCAGTTCCAACACCATCATAAAGTTTGCTGATGATACAACCATCCTAGGTCTCATCTCCAACAACGATGAGACTGCTTACAGAGAAGAGGTAAGAGCATTGGCTACCTGGTGCCAGAGCAACAACCTCTCTCTCAACGTCAGCAAGACAAAAGAGATGATAGTGGACTTTAGGAAGCAGCAGAGGGAGGGTCCTGCCCACATACACATCGATGGAGCTAAGGTCGAGAGAGTTTCAGAGTTCAAGTTCCTCGGTGTGTTCATCAGCGACAACCTCACATGGTCCAGACAGACAATCTCGGTAACAAAAACTGCCCAAAAGCGCCTATACTTCCTGAGGAGACTCAAGGTGTTTGGCATGTCTGTCAGGATTTTAATAAACTTCTACAGGTGTACCATTGAGAGCATCCTCTCAGGCTGCATTACAGCCTGGTACGGCAGCTGCTCCGCTGCTGATCGTAAGGCCCTTCAGAGGGTGGTGAAGTCAGCGGAGCGCATCATTGGCTGCTGCTTCCCCTCCGTGCAAGGCATCTACCATAAGCGATGCCTTAGGAAAACAAAGAACATCCTCAAAGACCACAGCCACCCAGGCCGTGAACTTTTCTCACTACTGCCGTCTGGAAGACGTTACTGGAGCATCAAGGCACGGACCACCAGACTTAAAAACAGTTTCTTCCCACAGGCCATTCGGCTGTTCAACATGGAACATAGACACTGATCGCAAATCGTCTGTTGAGCACTAACACTCTCTGGTCACTTTA
The DNA here is from genome assembly GCA_016801145.1 of Umbra pygmaea. Taxonomy (NCBI): domain Eukaryota; kingdom Metazoa; phylum Chordata; class Actinopteri; order Esociformes; family Umbridae; genus Umbra; species Umbra pygmaea. Next base: position 14,156 of record JACXGM010026015.1, on the reverse strand, counting down.
TGCTCTCTACATCTGATGTAGCAGAATTCAAATGCACCTTTAAAAGCAATTTTCCATGCCAATCTATAATATATACTACTTCTACTGTTGTACATTTTCCAGACCACTGCTCAGTGAATAGCGTTTTATTATTATTATTACTATTGTCATTATTATTTTAAAATTCTTATATTGTTGTAATTCTTGTTTTTAAGCCCTCTGCATAGAATCGCTGTGCCATGTCAAAAGAATTTCTCTGCATAGGATGATGTATGTTGTTCGATGCATATGATAAATAAACAACTTTGACTTTTATGTAAACGCGCTTGTCACTAAATTGGGAAATCCTGGGTTGATTTAATGAATTGATAACCACGGTTGTGACATCTCGTATCTATCGCAATTGTTAGGTTTAGTGAAGCCAGGTAATGAAAGGAAATATAGGGCATGTTGAACATAGCTTCGTAGTATAGGACTCTGTTATGTAGAGAAATATCGATGTGGCACACCAAGTTTTTTAAATGCACACCCAAATATTTTTTTCTGGCTACGCTACTGCTGACTTATAAAGTAAATGCTCAAATGGGCAGAGTCTCACCATACAGGCAACAATAACCAAGAATAACAATGGGAAAACACAGGAACTACAGATGTCTCACCAAGTCTAACCCTGCGTTCACATCTGTTTTTGGGGAAAGCAAAATTGTACGCCTCGCGTCGCTCTCCAGCCTAGAACTCGTCGCTCTATGGGCGTTTCGTGGGAAATGTCAATCACTTGCATTTTCATTCATTTATTAGGGTTCAACCACGAACTGGTAGAACCCTATTGTTTTTGTGTTGAATGGTTATTATTATTATTATTTGTTGTCTGCCACGCCAGCTGAAATTCCCGTGAGCTAGAATGAGCTAGAAACATGAAACTTAAACTTCCAGGGAATAACTGGAAATGGTGTGCATGTGCTTCCATAGAAATACGAACCCAATCGGCCACATGGTGGCGCTGTAATTAAGGCTTCAAAATGTAAACTTTGAAAGGTCACGCCCCTTACACCATAAGTCCGATTGACTTGAAATTTCTCACACAGGTGCAGCTTAGTGTGTTCTACAAAAAAGCCTCAACAACCATTAAGGTCCGCCTACAAAAAATTTCCGCCATTTTGAATTTTTTGAAAAACACATTTTTGACATCTCCTCCTAAACCGTAGCTCCGATTGCCACCAAAATTTCAGTGAATGATCATTGGACCAAGTTTATTAAAAATAAGATAAAGCATGTCAATATCTTAATTACTTTTCAAGTTATTGACCAATGAACTTCAAAAGGGGCGTGGCTCTGGACATAAATGAACACAAATCAGTAACCGTAAGGCTAATCATCACAAAACTTACTGGATGTGTTCAGATAAGTTCCTAACATATACCCAGACAGTTTCATATACCTTGACCACTAAGGGGCGCTACAAGCGCAAGATAGGTGAGTGCCAATACACAAATGTTACTAGTAATTGCATATTCATTCTCCAACCATGACAAATCTCTTAATAAGTAACTGAACCACACCCTGCAAGTCTCTTCAAATTGACCACTAGGGGGCGCTTTAAATGTATAATAACTACAAGTGGAATGACATAAATCAAGCTATAGATCATAAAAATGATAGCATATGTTTTATAACAATGTTCAACCTTGTGTGAAATTACTTTGAAGTCGCTATTGAGAAAAAAGTGTTGAACCCGCACATCGCCGCTTGCGGCTATATTTTTTTATGTGTTTATCATTTCTTAAGAAGCTATTAATTATGTTCGATGTAGTTTAGCTGGTACACATGGCGTAATGTGTACTGACTGGTTGACATTCCTTCTCTTCAGCCAAAAAGTTTAACTATTTTCAACTTTTTCCACGCCCTCTCGTCGCCTCCTCTGCTTCCCACGCGTCGCTTCACGTGTACTGCTCTTGCTCACCGCTTGGCGCCTCCCAATTCGTCTTGTACCATAGAGAATTCATTGAGACTCGTTGCCCTGACGGCTGCATACCCTCATACAAATTGATTGTAGTGTTACGACACCACCCGACACCACGCTCCAGCCGTGTCGGACAAATGGATCTGTACCGTAATGTGCTTGTCGAGGGACAGGGCTGTACCGAGGTACACCGCAAACAATTTAGTTACGTTTCTGTGGGAATTTCTTTAAGAAGAAAATACAATTAATGGCCACCATGTGGCTCCGGTGAGCACATCAATTCATGTAAAGCTTTGTTAGAATTTGACTTGATTAACCTACGAACAGCAACGTATTTCTCTATCATTAAAAGAAGTAAACTCTGAAGCTAAAGGTACTGTTTTTAGATCTGTAAAATGTCCCATCTAAACAATGTCCCATCTAAACAAAATAAATGTCCCATCTAAACTGCCTTTTTCATTTATTGAATACCTACTGGTGTACGAAATTGTACACAGTCTACATTTAATAACTAAAACCAGCTTCCATTTTCACTGCCTAGATGGCTCAGGTGTTTCTACCTAGTCTATCGAGGGAGAGACCCTGGTTTGATACCAGGGTGAAACTAGTTGAAGTTTTGATGTTATTACTTTTTCTTTTTATTCATAGTCATAACATTAGACAAATACAATTGTATATAACCAAATTATTTAACTATATAACTCATTATATTAATCAGAAAAATTGCGTTATGCATTAGAGCTTCTTTAAATTTTAATCAATATGGCTGTTTCACTTTGGGGCACACTCTTATATACAGGCTAATCCTGTGCTGGCATATAATGTTAGAGATTGTTTCCCTGACAACAGAACACTGCATTGGTCCTGTCATTTTTTTCTGTTTGAAAATGTACACTATGGCTTTTCAATCTCTGGCATGAAACCTTCTCAGGAGATGGTTACGAAACGCCACGGTGCCTGCATTCATCAAGTGTGTAAAGAAATGCTGTGTCCAATATTTTCACACAGTGGTTTCATCATTGCTTTAATTACCCAATCAAAACCTCACTCTAATAATAATCTATTGCATTGCTGGCAAGTGCCTTTGAACGCTACTTGAGACTATGTGTAGTAGGCTACATTTCAGCTACTATTGTGGATTTCCTTTTTATGGAAAATTAACAGCACAATAACCAATAAGTTTTGAAGAAATATGCAATGTAGGGTAGCATTACTATGAGAAAAGAGAGTCATGCGCATTGCATTGGGGTTCCTGTATAAGTAATATTCAAGGGTCAGCATTTAGTCAGAATATCCATTAAAATGTCTCATAGAGCTTGTGATGTTTCTATAAGCTTTTACCCTATGTGTTTAGAGTCTTTTGAAAGCCATAACCCCTGTGAAAATTACTTAGTGAGACCAGTTATTCTGAGATGGTGGAAAATGATTCTATGTAATTATGAAGGAATTGTTCACTGGGAAACGTAAGATGTTCCTGGGAAAAATGTGGCTGGCTGTGTTAATTTGAATAAGGGTAGGTAGGAATGCTGCCGACAGAGAAAATTTGAATAAAGAATACAGGGTTTCCTTTGAAGCAAGGCTCCCGCTAGTAGCCAAATGAAAAGACAATGAGCTGATGTTTGCCTAGAGTTTTCTGTCTCGGCAAAGAAGTGATACTGCAACTAGCAATTTGGAAATTGAAAGAAGAATTTACATGAGACCCCAGACTAACTGTTGCCATAACCCGGTTGAATGTATGTTGAATCCAAGGGCATCTATTGGTTAAAATAATTCAAACTAATGCCATCTATTAGGCCAGTAGTTTATCAGTATTAAGTTCATGTTTTGACGTCATTCTCTATATAACTGAAATTGAGAATTCCTGATTGCCAATTCTTTCTGCAGAAATTACCAGCTTTTCTGTTGATTTCTTACATTAAAGTCTTAGCACCTTATACACATACTCTGGGACTCATTACATTATTTGATGAGTAAATGCTTAAAAATATACGACACTGCACACCTAACGTAGCAACAATGAACAACAGTCCTGGGGTCCGTTCTTCGTACGTCGCTAACTCAGTTAGCTGGATTTGATTGTTGACGATTTGGCATGATCTTGGATTGTTTGGTTCTTCGATGCTCATCCTGGACTTGCTGTTATAGCAACAGGTGCATAAGCTTAAACCTGCTGACTGCAGCCAGTGCACTTTGACCAACCTAGTGGCAGAGCGGCACGGGACAGAATTGTGGAACATCATTTTTGATTTGTGTTTTGAAATTCAAGCAATAACCGTTGCTCTGCTGCAGAAAAAAGCCAATAGCAGTGTTGCTGAGCAAGTTTCTACTATCGATACATCTCCCCTTTTATGCCAACGCACTTACGCGCAATCATCTCAGATGACTCAATCCATCGATACTTATCGTAAACGGCAGCTGTGTTCAAGGACCCTAATTAGCGAGATCATGATTAGCCCGATGATGCCATCTTGGATGTGTCTTTTGATCTTGGATGTATTAAGCAACGTACAAAGGACGGAACCCTGGAGCAAAGTGTATTTTACACAACCACGTTTGTTTATTGAATTAGAATGCACGTAAAATCTTTCTGCACACAAAATACTCACCTGCCATGATCTGAGCCGTGACACCTGTAATAGAAATAAACCACAGAACTCTACACAGAAAATGCCAAGTAGGCCCACTTTGAGAACCATTTACCTGTCCGTGTGAATGCACGTCAGCATGCGCATCCCACAAAAGCAAACCTTTTAAGTCAGATCCATAGTGCAGGGGTTCCCAACCTTTTTTAGACTGCAGACAAGTATACATATCTGAAATATTTTCATGACCCGGTAGCATGTCTGTTCAGCCAACTCGCTCATGTAGGCTACCAGTTGGGTTTATCGTTGCAAATAGCTAATCGTTTTCCAGTCAGTTAAAAAAAACTTGATTTTGATGACTACAACAAAGCTGCTAAGTCACCTTTCCAATGACTGTATCTGATGTCAATCAAATCCCGTTTTAGCAGCACAATTGGCAAACATATCATTTTCAGCGCCAATGAAAGCCACACACATCAGGGGAGTTGTTTGATCCAAAGCCAAGGTATGGCAAAGTGACATGACCTCAAGCACCTACAGTGCTTTCAAAATCTGTTTTAACAGACATTAACAACAGCTCTATGTCACATTCACAATTCCTAATGTTTACAAGCAACGTGTGACTTTTAGAGAGTAGTGAAAATGCCATTCATCATATTTATAATCGCACAGATTTCAGTGCTTGGACAAAGGGCAGAGGCCTTATTGGTCATTGGTTCAAACTTCACAGAAAGAAAAGGAATGCATTAGACAATAACTTGCAGATTTCTAGTAGGTAATGTTAGTTACTGGAGTTATTGTAACTCCAGTTCTATGAGTGGGGCGGAGTCCCATAGGGGGAGCTCTAGCTTCTAGTGGTTTATCCCTCCTGCGCAGCAGGTTGCATCTGAAAAAGTTTGCTTCCTACCAGTGACCGCACCAGCTATATAAGGGGTCCACCCCGCAATGACATTCTCCCGAAAAACCAAAGCCGTAATCCGGAAGAGTAATCAGGCAAAAATCCCTATGGGGCTCCGCTCCATTCATAGAACTGGAGTTACAATAACTCCCGTAACTAACGTTCTATATCGTGGAGCTCCGCCCCATAGGGGTAGCTCTAGCTCCTAGTGGTTAAGGGCGGAGTGCAGCGCTGTCAATGTTTCCCTGATTACTCTCTATAGAACCAAAGGCTCAAAGAATTACACTAGGGAAGGGGCTGAGAAGAAGTACACCTAAAAGGGGAATCCAAACAGCCGAATGACTAAAAAATAAAAAGTACTTGTCCTGATGCAACTCACCGAGTAGAACAGGCAAGAATAACACACACTGTAGAACCCGGGAGGGAATCCACTCTCGGCTATCTCTTACCCTCCTCCGGGAACACCGAACGGAAAACGATGTGACCAAAGGTAGAGGAGGGAACATCCATTAAGTAAAATCTGATGAAGGGGGATGGTAAAGACCATGAAGCCGCCTCACAGATCTCTTCCACTCCCACACCACCGAGAATAGCAACTGAAGTTGCAACACCCCTCGTAGAGTGGGCTCTCACTCCCTCCGGGGGAGTCAGGCCAGAAGAAATGTAAGCCAGCTCAATGGCCTCACAAAGCCAATGGCCCAGTCGGCCCTTGGACAAGGCATTACCAGCCCTCGCTGAACCATTGCACACAAAGAGTTGCTGAGAAGATCTGATGTGTGCAGTCTTGGCCACGTACATATCCAAAGCGCGTACTGGGCACAGACAGTGTGAACCCCTCTCCGTCTCACTCCGAAAGGAGGGGGAGAGAATGCGCTGAGTTCCACAACTCTAGACCTGTATGCAGTTTTAATTACCTTGGGAAAAATGGCTGGATTGGGCCTCAAGACAGCCTTGCTTAAATCTCCATTAATAATGCAGCAACTCGGATGAACCGAGAGCGCACATAAGTCACTCACTCTCTTAGCAGATGATAATGCAAAGAGTAGTGCCGTCTTAATAGACAACAATCTTAAAGAGATCGACTCTAGAGGCTCAAAAGGAGGTTTCTGTAGTGCGTCCAGAACCACGGACAGCTCCCATTTAGAGAGGTTGGGCTTAATCATGGGTCGCAAGCGACGCGCTCCTTTCAAGAAACGCGCAATCAGCAGGTGGGAAAAAACAGAAGTATTTCCCAAGCCTTCGTGACAGGCTGAAATAGCCGATGCATACACTTTTATGAGGTCAGCCCTTACATTCAGCTTCCCTGGAATGTGAGAGGCCACCAGCGATCGGAGATGGGTTGACGCCCATTCCCATAACTCGACCGCCAGATTGTGCATAGAAGGGGATTTCACCCCCCCCCCGTCGGTTTATGTACGCTACCATCGTGCGGTTGTCCGACCACACTCGTACATCCTGGTCGGCGATTAAGGGTGTGAAGTGACATAGAACTAACAGAACCCCCCTGATCTCTAGACGGTTTATGTGTTCTGAATGAGGGGGCCAAAGCCCCCCCTAACGCTCTGCCCAGACACGTACCTCCCCACCCCAGTAGGGAAGCGTCCGTGTACACCGCCAAATGAGATGTAGTCCTGCCCAGAGGGGACCCTAATCTCAACCTTTCTGTGTCTCTCCAGAACGACAGGTCCCTGCCCAGGGACGCAGGGATGGAGAGACGATAATGACGGTTTCGAAACCGGGTCCTGCCCCAGTTTCGTAAACCAACGTTGCATCCTGCACATGTGCAGTAGATCCAATGGCACTACCACATGACATCAGACCCAGCAGTGTCTCATAGACACTCGTTTGAGAGGTTTGCACCTGCCCAGTTCCCGGATGAGGGTCTGAGTCCTGTCTTGAGATAGACAGGCACACATTCTCACTGAGTCTAATTGGAGCCCCAGGTAGCTCACTACCTGAGAGGGCCACAGGGAGCTCATTTCCAAATTCAGAGCGACCCCCAGAGCGGACAGGTGTACCATGGTCACCGTAACGTGAGCCATGGCTAGTTCTGCGGAACTGGCTAATATCAATAAATCGTCCAGATATGCCAGAACTCTGATGCCCTTCCTTCGAAGGGGCAGTAGTGCTGTCTCTACTATTTTGGAGAAAACTCTCGGAGCCAGAGTGTAGCCGAAGGGCATTCACCTGTATTCGTAACATTTCCCCTGAAATGCGAAACGAAGGAAAAGCCAATGTTTTTGCGCAATATCGACATGAAAGTAGGCGTCCTTCAGGTCTATACTCGCAAAGAAATCGCTTTGTTGAACGCACTCCAACAGATGTCGAACCGTCAACATGCAAAATTTTCTCTTGAGAATTGATCCGTTCAGGATTCGTAAATCCAGAATCGGTCTCATTCCTCCAGATTTCTTTGGGACTAGGAAATAGAGGGAATAGAACCCGCTCATTTCGTCCCTGGGCGCAACCCGAGCAATCGCTGCTTTCTGCAGTAGTTGAGAGATCTCTGTCTCTAGGGAAAGTAATTGGTCCCGTGACGTCACACGGGTTTCCTTGATTCCCTGAAAGGCGGGGGGACCGCAGCGAAAATAAAGGGGATGACCCCTCTGTAGAGACAGTTTTAACCATTTCGGGATAAGACATCTCGCCTGCCATTCCCCGTAATGTAGGGACAGTGGTTGGGCCACTGATTGGGCGATCGAACAGAGGAACTGTTTGAATTCTAGGCAGGCCCCGATCGCCACTCTGATCAACTCGGACTCGGGTGGAAGAGCCCAAGGGGGGCCTGTAACCAAAGGGCCAGTTAGCGGCGGCCCCAGGGTCTGCTGTTGCAAACATAGGCATGCAATGGCAACTTGTTGAGCTAGATCTGGTGTAGCCAGATAGGTAAGTACCAGACTCCGATGGAGAATAAAGACGCGCAGGTGGCCCAGACACATAGCGCGAGTTAGAAAACACATTGGGGCGTGACGAGATCCCTTAGATCCCTTATTAATGACGGAAACTCTGCACGAGCTCCACGTCATTTTATTGGGAATGCCAGGCTTCTGTGGGGAAGGATAAAGGGGCAAGGGGTCGCTAATCGGAGGTTGATCCTACCCCGACATGTAAGGAGCTAACACTCTGTGTAATTTCTGGAGTAATTTTCTTTCCTCCTCTTCCCTCGCTGCCCTCGCCGTAGTCTCTCCGCCACGGATTTCCCAAAGAGGGATTTGTGTTTGATGGGCGCGTTTAGCAAAGGGAGCTTCTGACAGCCAAAGGTAACGGTGGGACACCACTGAAGTGGCCATAATGCGGCCGGAACATATAGCGACAGCCTGGGCCATCTGTAAGATGGCGGCTGAAGCTTTCCCGACCTCCTGGATCTCAATTGGGGTGAACGAGGTCCGCCCAAGACTGAGAGAAGCCAGAGCTGAAGACAGCATGCCCAGCACAAAACACTTTTCTGCCAACGCGGCGGAGGTCTTGTCTTTCACCTCGGTGAAAGTGGGCTTCTTGGTGTTGGACCGGGCCGCCAAGCCACTGACCAGGTGAGCGGCCAGTGATTGGCCAGCTATGGAAGGGTCAGCTAGGCCCACCATGGGGGGGGGTTCCTTAGAGGAAGACGGTTGGACATAAGTACTTGTCTGCCAAGACCTCTTCATCTCCTCTTTAGTAGCTGGAGGGTAGGGGATGCCGAGCCTGTCAGCGGCTGTTCGCATGATGCCAGGTAGATCTCGACGGAGAGAAGGCAGAACAGGTTCAGACGCCACCGGCGCTGTTCCCCCTCCACCTTCCTCGAAGTCGGAGGAGTCTTCCTCCTCTTCCTCGCCAGAGGTGTCGGCCCTAGCACGCTCCCACGCTCGGTGATAGCTCCATAGGGGCTACTTGAGCACGTGGCATAGGCCCCTCACTAGTCGAGCCCGAAGCCTCACCAGGCTCCTCCACAGGAGCGGGCTCTGTGAAGAAGGCCTCCCTCCTAGACCGGAGTTTAGGAGGAAAGGCGGGGCGCAAACTGAGCATGTCGGATTAGGGAGCAACGCGGCCCTCGCGTGTTCGACCCCCAGACAAGCCACGCAGAAACCGTGGGTCTCACTGTCTTCTGTAAGGCGGTGGCAACGAGATGCTCTGTCAAAAACGCAGACAGGGAAAGACATAACTATGAAGTCGACAGAGGGTAGATCCGGTATACACAAACTAACGTTGTCGTAGGTGATGCAGCTTCGAACCGAATGCAGCTGAAGAAAAAGGGAGAATGTCATGGCGTGGTGGACCCCTTATATAGCTGGCACGGTCACTGGTAGGAAGTGACGTATATGCAAACTTTTTCAGATGCAACTTGCTGCGCAGGAGGCATAAACCACTAGGAGCTAGAGCTCCCCCTATGGGGCAGAGCTCCACGATATAGAACTAAGGGGTGTATAGCACTGCATTATGTAATAACACCGCATTATGTAATAACTTGACAAAATGTAATAAATCTTCACATTTTGTAATAATCTGACGCATTTTGTAATAAACATCTTGAATGCAATATTTAATAAATTTCCCCACATTTTATAAAAATATTACATAATGTGGTGATTATTACAAAATGTGGCTGTTGGACTTTTATTTCATAACAATGTAATAATATAGTGTACTATGTAATAACCGACCAGAATGTATGTCTTCATTCATGAAAATTGTTATAACATAACAATACTGTTTATTTGATGCATTCTAGCATAAATCATACTGACTCAAAACCCATTTGAAAAGATAATACTACTGAATATCTACTGAATTAATTGTATCTTTCATTTGCCGGTACCAAATCAAGTGCAACTGTATTCTTTAGCTCAATAGAAACTCTACTTGAGCATTGAGCTGTTCAATTGTGACATCATACTGACACAAAGTATTGGCATACAAATGCCAGAACACACATGTGCATACCTTAAAAAAAACACACAGGTCTGTCAGTAAGGATTATGCTAATGTTGACTATACGAAAAAGTAAACAATTTGTTGCACAACAAAAGACGAATAAGTAACTGTATATTGTTGCAAATTATTTATTTTCTCAATGCCCAATTATGGTATATTTGGAATATATATATATATATATATGTTTAGGAAGTGTATGTATCAAACTGTAGTGGTTAACAGCACTTTGTATGAACATTTGAACTATTAAATATTTAAATATAATTAAAGATAATACTTATGTAACGAGGTGAAAAACAGCCACAGCATACAGCTAAAACACACCGATTTGCAGTGTTTCTAAAACACAAACAGTTTAGATTGAAGTTGCAAAGGCTACTTTTCAAATAGCCATGATAGAAATAACTTTTCAATGTCAACATGTCTTTCACATAAAACAGTACATAGCTTACATGTTTAGAAACACATACAGCCAACACTATCTGGAAACTACTAAACAACATGAACACTACTGCTTTAACCAAGAAAATCTACCTATAGTGCAAAACAGAGATAAGACTATCTCTTCCAAAAAAAAATCCCTTAATTTTAAATTGATCATAGCCTACAGACTTAAGCAGGATCCAGGCCATCATACTCATTTAGTCTAATTGCAAAACCACTACTATGTCCAGCACATTTGGAGAGTCTCATCATATTAATGACATTGTCATGGTCCAAGTCAAGGCTAAAGATTCCCTGAGGTAGATTTGAGGATGGAGCGGTGACACGAGGTCTCGAAAAAGTGTAGAAACACAGTTGAAGCATTGAAATGTCTACATCAAGCATCAACTTCACGATTAATGACAGAAATTCTGTTGGCAGATGCCACATTTTCCCTATAGAGCGTTATGATATAGATGAGACAGATGCGAAGGTATGCCTTGAAACAAAAGGTATTTATTACTGAAGGACTCAGAAGAAAACAAATACTGCCTCGAGGGGCTAAACTGAATGTAGATGAGAATAATCACACACAAGGAACACGCAACAGGAAACAATAAACAACAGGGGTATGAATGAAACACACAAGCTAAATACTGAAAGAAATGTGGGGTAATGACAAACACCTGTGAACATGATTAACAACGACAGGGATCTTTTGGTTAACAAAACACGTGAACATGACATAGGAGGGAGGAGCGGAAACCTTAATCAAAAACCCTAACCTGGGCACATATATGGATCGCAAGCTTACTTTTAAGGAAAACACAGATTTTATTTTTAAGAGATGTTCTCAACAGCTTTACCTGTTACGAAAGCTTAAAAACTTCAGAGTTAACCAAAATATTTTAGAAACCGTATATAAAAGCTTAGTGGAAAGCGTCCTATCATATAACATGATAATGTGGTATGGTAACCTAAATATCGAAAGGAGGAATAAATTGCAGAGAATAGTGAACATGGCCTCAAAAGTTATAGGGAAGCCACAAAAGCATTTAAGCAATATTTATGAGGAACGCATCACAAACAAAACTGAAAAAATAATTAGTGACCCCTCCCACCCATTACACTCCGAATTTAAACTCCTACCCTCACGGGTATGCTGTGAAGGTACTAAATAATACTGGGAACCACATTTAAGAAGGGAATGTAGGGCGAGGCAGTGTTCCAGTTTAGCAGGTCATATGCAGAGCAAGCATTTTTAGTAGGCTATATTTATCTACTTACTTATTTATTAATTTTACTCTGTATAGCCTTGGTCGAGACACTTTTATGAAATGTACTGTCTATTATGTGTTTTTGTGCCACTCTGGCTGTTTTGAATTGTGATGTCCTGTCTTCTCATATCGCTGGTGAAACCGAAGGAAAATTTTCACATCTGTGGACAATAAAGTTTTTGTATCGTATCGTAAAACAAACACGAAGGGAGAAATCTAATCCAAGGACACACACAGGGAAGCAACTAGAACAAGAACACACAGGGAAGCAACTCAAAACAGAGACACACTCAGGGAAGCAACTAAAATATAAATGAGTCCTTTTCCCAGCCCTCACAGGGCTGGGCGTTACAGTAGGATGGGCATGTCATGTTTGCCATCTCCATTATCATCTTAAGGTCCATTTTACAGAGAGTTCCTTCAAAGTAATAACAGATAACTATTAATTGTTTGTTAATAGACACTTTGTAGTGATTCTTTCCATCTATGAACAGACAGTCACTGTATTTATACATTACATTTTCCATTATTAATTTGAAGGAACTGTCTGTAAAATAATGGGAATTGATCTAGCAAAATATTACCAGTACATTTTCAGTTTTTTTATGGAAATACTGCTGTTATATACTGTACAGTTTGCACGTGCATTGCCAATGGCAAATATCTATATTTATAATATTATTTTACAAGGTTGTATCAAGCACAAGCATAACCTTCCATAGCACACACACAAGCTCCACCCTGAGAGAGCTACCTGATGTTTGACAGTCAAATTACTTCAAGCGATTTAGGTACATACAAATTATAGATATTCGTAATTGTTCCCCCTTTAAATAGTAGCCTACACCCTAGTCATATGAATTTGGGATATGGAGAAAAACAAGTGATATTGTTGGGACAATTTGGAATGGAGTTGGCTGAATTCCGTTTTAGCTATCAAGCGCATTACAACATTGAACAAGATGATAAGAGTTTGGTTGACAAACACACAATATATCTAGATAGAACATGAATTAACTACCATATTTGCTGGATTTTATATTAGGGGAAATGCAGTGACTTATATTGCGGGACTATATACTGTACAAATTACAGAAGAATGTTGACATTGAACAGGGGTGTCACCAGACCCGGGCTTCCATTGCTTAACCCCAGCTGTATTTTCGTCAGCCCCGAGTGTTCTGCAAGCTGACAAACACAGCGAAAGAATCAACATTTGCAAGGCGAGCCAACAGTGCTTTGTGAATGTAGACTTCTGCATGCACTGTTTCAATTGCGCGCTAGCAGGAGATATCGTCCATATCCATCAATGAATCTTAACAGGCACTGCGTTGTTGAAGTTGAACCAATAGGCAGTTTTGAATTAGGTTTCTAAAATGATATAACTTTTTTATTCTTCTAGATGACAAGCAAGAGAAAAGATCAGTACTGTTTTCCCGGACTAAGCTATAGCTATATCCTACAGCTATAGCCCTGTGTATCAACAAAGTACACAGTTGTCTGCTTATGGTTAGGGACCATCAATCAATGACATACCTCAAAGTTGTTAATTCAATAGCTTAGAAAACTCAAAGGATTAGAAAGCTCAAAACACTATCAAATTGTTCAGAGAGCCCATCCACATGTTACACATCCTTTGGTATTTAGAGAGAATGTTTTCCATTATAAACATTTAAAACTTGAAAAATGTTGTTTTGTTGAATCACTTAGAAACCTCAAATCACTTTTAAATTGTTTAGAGTGGACACCCACAGCCTTTGGAGTTTCCAAAAAAAGTGATTTAATAAGAAAGATATTGAATTTTTAAAATGTGAAATTCTTATTAAAAAGAATATAAGCCTTTTGGGGAAATTGCAAAGGTTGTGCAACACGTGATGTTTTAAAAAGTCATTCAACAACACTATTGAATTTTTCAATTCAACTGCCCTGATGTCACGCCCAGCCAGTGAGGCTGGCAGGAACGGACTAGGTGAACTGAGATACGGACTCCCAATATATATGTATTGTGTTTTATGGTTTTCTTGCAGTGCTAATGCATGGAGTTTTGTGTTCGGTTAGGTGTATATTGCTTTATGGCCGACAGCTCCTCCAGTTAAGCAATTCCTAGTCTCGCCAGGCTGTGTCAGTAT
>JACXGM010026014.1:0-15051 GCA_016801145.1 Umbra pygmaea | reverse complement strand
TCCACTGCTTTGTCGCACAGTCAGTGGCATTGTCATTAAACACCCCGGTTTCACAACGACAGCTTACGGTATAATATGCTGCTTCCGGATGGTTTTTCAGCTAATCCATTAGTTGCTTTCCCTCGTCACATCTTGCAAAGAGCAATTGCTGCGTTATTTTTCTTGAAAGTTGCGGTGTTAAAGACATTTTCGAAGGTCCCGCGGTAAGCTAAACACGGAAGTTTCTGACTACACCACGTGATGCGTCTGAGTGAATCACGTTAGCAGAAATCAGAGGTAACCAATGAGATTTCATCATTAGCATTAAATCCCCCTTAGGACATTCGCGATTGATTACTGATAGAAAGGAAATGCCCTTATTTGGGTTGCATAGAGTTGTGCAGGAGACTCAGAGCTTTCCAATGGTATCTGGCATGACAGACTTCAATAAACAGGCGAAACTTGGTATGTCGCGTTGGAATGCTAACTTCTAGGTAAATTCGGGAGAAACTTACTACCGCAAGTTAACAAGATGTAATAAAATAAACATCCTAATGTATATTTTCAACGTTTTCTTTATAGCAGCTTGAAAGAACACATATTGAAGGAGTAAACTAGCCCAAAATCTCAAAATTGACCACTGCATGAAAAATCTATGTTTTTGCCTGCCGTGTCTCGCCTTAAGGAGTAACGGCACACACATTTCAATATCACGTCTCCTTAAGTCCTCTAAAATCTCCTCATTTATGTCATCAACACATCCATGATTCATGGAAATGTTGTGTAAAACACAACAAGCCACAAAGAATGCTGTGACATTTGAGGACTGTACTGTAAAGTGCCTCCTGTCCTATCCAAACACCTGAAGCACATTTTCATAGAGTTTGTTCAATTACACTGTGTATTCGTGTGTGTTTTAAATAAAACAGGATTTCACACACTTTTGCTGGCATCCTAAATGGTGTCATCAGCCATGTCTTTAACAGATAGCCATTGTCCCCTTCACAGCCACACATCCAAGGGGGGATTCCCCTCGAATATAGCAGAGTTTATAGAGTTTGCCAGCATAAATGAGTAGTGGCTTGAGCCAGGGTATTTCGCAATGACATGGGTGATTTTGCTATTAGCATTGCAAATGACTTGATTGAATATGTTGATTGAATGTATATCAGTGCCAATAATTCAGCCTGAATAATTTGGGTAAATGTGTACACTACATTTATGCCTATTTCTTCACACCTTCGGACACCATATCGGTCAGTATGAATTACGTTTGTGAAACCTAATTACATGAAAATGCATTAATTATATCTGTTTATTAAAATATACAGGTGATTAACTACAAGGGAAGAACAGTGTTCATTGAAGGTACAGTACCCGCCTGCAAGGGATGTTCTAAAGTTAAACGAACGCACCCTCAACGGGGCAGGGATCATTTCATTGGTCAACACTACAGCTGGCATTCTATTGGTTGGGGAATATTGATAGCATTGTAACAGAAACAATCCGAGAGTGCAGAAAGAATCTGTGAAGATAAGATTTGCCTGAAGTCTGAAGAAGCAGCTTGAGTGTGAGGAGAAAGGCTGGGTTTGAGAGCAGGAACTCTAGACATGCAACAACATAGAGTCCAAGCAGAAAGTTTGAGCACAATCAGAGCAAATCCAAGTGTGAGCAGTGACTATTTGAATGTGAGAGCAAGGTTTTGAGGCATATTATTACAAAATCTGAATGTAATATCTGGGAGAATTGCTCTCAAATTGAAATAATGCGGTCTTGAATAAAGATAGGAATAAAAATTCATATAGACCCAAGACGTATGAGTCGAGGTTGGACAATAACCAATAATGGAAAATACAACATTTAATACTCAAAGAATTATTCTGTTTCTGGTTTTACAATATTTTCATTCAAAAGTAGAAACCAAAAAGTGAATGGCTGATCTGTTATTTGATAAATTAAGAATGACTACTGTATTTCCTCATGTTTTAAGTTGTAATTTATTAGGACCTTTCCATTAGCCAGAAAGTAGACAGATCAATAACACACATTTTTCAAGAGCTACTACTGTTTAAAAGTTTTTTTGCCCATCCTCTACTGATTTAGTTGATAATCAACCATTGTACAACCCCACATTTTTTAATTGATGACTGCAACACATTCCAAAATAGTTGAGACAGGGGCAAATTAGGACATATAGTGATGTGACAATTTGACATAAGAAGGTGATGTGAAACAGATGATTGTGTAATCATAGTATATTAGGAGTCTCCAAAAAAGGCCTAGTCCTTCAAGAGCAAGTATGGGTCGAGGCTCACCAATCTGCCAACAGATGCGTCAGCGAATAATTTTAAAAATGACATTCCTAAAAGACAAATCTGTAGGATTTTGGGCATTTCACCTCCTACAGTGCACAATATAGTGAAAATAGTCAAGGAGTCCGGTCAAATCTTGTTGCGTAAATGCCAAGGCCGAAAATCACTTCTGAATGCACGTGATCTTCAAACCCTCAGGCGTCACTGTCTTACAAAACGTCATGAGTCTGTAATGATATCCTGACATGGGCTTGTGAATACTTTACTAAACTTTGTCAGTCAACACTATTCGCTGCTGCATCCACAGACACAAGTTAAGGTTTTACTATGCAAATAGATAACTTACATCAACACTGTCCAGAAGCGCCTGCAACTTCTCTGGGCTCGGTCTCATCAGAGATGGATAGTACCACAGTGGATCCATGTTTTGTGGTCCGACGAATCAACATTTCAAATAGTTTTTGGACAAAACAGACATTGTGTTCTCCGGACCAAAAAGGAAAAAGCGCAAAATATTATGAAATGCAAGATAAGGCAATGAAAGCCTCATATAGTTGCATAGCTGTAGACATGCATATGGATGAATTGGGGAAAATTCAACTTGCCAAATTGAAACAACTTGTGTCTTCAGTGCCCAAACGCCTAATACATTTTATTAAAAGAAAAGTGATGTTACACAGTGGTCAACAGTTGCCTGTCCCAACTTTTTTGGAGTGGGTTGCAGTCATCAGATTTCAAATGAGTGTATATTTTCAAAGATAAATAAATTCACATAATGTGTTAATAATTTGTTTTCAATATAGTACAGGGTGAATTGAAGTTTAAAATGATTATATTTATATATATTTTTTTTCCATACTGTCCCGACAGAATTGGGGTTGTACATTTTTTTTGATCTGTTAATACACATCTAATATAGGCTGACTTTAGAGAACAACAAGTTATGCAAAACACTTTTGTCAAAAGTGGAATGTCCAGCAGCAGTAGAATAATCGAAGTTATTGCTAAATCACCTGACACTTAAAACTTGACAAATGTACAACTGTAAGTGAAACCAACAACCAGTTAACCTCACTAAACTTCAGGGTATAACGTCTTATTTTTAAGGATTTCTTTGGGGAGAACTGTCATTTTGGGTTATTACAGTAAGTAGCTGTTTATATAATGTTCAGTACAGCACTCTGATTCAAATAATTTTGGATTGAAATATTTAGACATTTTTACAGCAAACAATTATTAGGTATACTCTTCAGAGAACATTTATCTTCTTGTGGAGCTAACACAATGGAAAAGTAAGTGTGTGTTAAAAACAATGGACTAAGCCATCTTCCAGTTCAGTTCATCAACTGAGTGCACCGCAAATATCAGTGCAACTTCCTGCTTTAGTGACAAGCAGTTACACAACAGAAGACAATTGTAGTGTCATTTATAAAGTCTGAATCGTGCACAGGATTTTAACAGATGACCAAAAACTGAATACTGGTAAGGTTGTTCACAGTATTTGTTAAATGTATGGTGGTGTCATTGTTTTACAATGTACAAAGTATTGATATTTTCTAAATGTATTCTATTGTTTCAAAGTTTAGAGTACAGTTATTATGAAATTCTGGTAGTTTAGCATGTCAAATGGAAACTAGAATATACAACTTGGTGATGATAACTACTGTTTTTCTTCTTCACAATTAAAACCAATAACACTTCAATTCACTTAAATATTTTATTTATTCATCAGTATTGTCAATGGTAAAAAATGACCTCTACGACAATATGAATCTGTTTAACTTTATTTGTTTAATTAACTTAGATGCAAAGCTTTAACTTTTTTATTTAAATGTGAATTTAGAATATAAAATGTAAAAATATGTTTATATTACAGTGGTTCATAATACTGATGAAAAATATTTTTTTGCCTACATGATCTCAAACTTGAAGTTACGAAAGGAATTTAGTAATCTAAAACCGATCACTAAAACAGCTGTGGTCATTCTCATAAATTATTTATTAAAATGAATAATTACAATAAAAATAACATTTCAAACTGTATATAATTTTTATTTATATAATTTGTTAGTTTTTCTGTTTAACTCTGGTGAGGAGTGTATACATACAGTAGGACAGTTTTAGAGGTTTGTAAAAAAGGGACATTTTTAAGCATTTCTATTCAGAAATAGTAATGGTTTGTGGTCTCTGTGCACTGAAAGTTTGTTTGTATGTCCAGACAGTTTCAAATCACAGTCCCGTCTAATACAGAAAATAATGTACATGAAAGGATCTGAGAGAGTCTTCCTCCTTGGTTGTCTATTGCAAGGTGGGTCTTTGTGGAAAAGGCTGGGATTGATGCATTGATTTAGTAAAAATCTCATTCATTCACCAAGTGCATTTACACAATTCAGAAATTTGAACATCTCTCACTGTACCATTAAGCACCATTTAAATTAAGAATGTATCTAGTCTGTAAGTAATTTCTGTGATTCCTGCAAACGTTGATTTAACAGCCCGGTTAACATTGTTGTTGTGTGTTTCAGGTATTCTGTGCCAAGACTGGATAGCTTCAGTGCCTCAGTATATAGAGGTTCTGAGTGGATTATGTGTTGTCATTCCCTGCTCATTTACATTGGAAACTAACTATGAAGCGTTACTCACAGCTTCATGTAAAGGAATATGGAGGAAAGGATGGAGAGGGACACACGTGTTTGATTCTAGTCTCACAGGAACAGGCCTAAATGCCATTTCAGGAAACCTAACTGGGAACTTGCAACAGAAGGAATGCACCACAGTCCTGAATGACTTCAAGTATTACTTCAATGACTATGTTACCTTCAGACTTGAATGTGACAATGAATTGAAATATAATTACCCTCAACGTGTTGAGATTGAGACGAAAGGTACAATATCTTTATAATAGTTAATTTGCAGGTTTAAACTGTATTTCACACACTCTTGTAGTTAAATGTTCTATATTTGTACTTCCCCAGAATATCCATCCAACCCGACTCTATCTCCAGCAACAGTGGATGTAATGGAGGGGACTTCAGTGAGTTTGGTCTGTTCTGCTGCCGCCACATGTCCCACTCTACCCCCAACATTGACATGGACTCCCACACTGACTGACAGTGTGCAGTATTTCCCAGAGTCTCAGAATCAAGTCTTAACCTCTGCTATGAACTTCACGGCTTCACATGTCCATCATGGAGAAGAGATAACCTGCACTGCACTGTACAAACGACAAGCTGGCAAGAGTGATAAATCATCCAAAACAAGTCTTATTATCACCGTTCTTTGTAAGTTTGTTCCCACATGGCATCCATATTAGGAATTTTTTTGCTCTTCTTCCTCAGTTCTCACAGAGTAAATTATTAATAACGTACTTATGACAGGTGACTAGTGTAAGCTTGACCATTTGTATTTCATATTTTTCTGTCAAATCTTCATTGGTAAGGATATATATCTTGTAAATGTGTCAATATTTTCTACACTTTCCCTCAGACTCTCCGAAGAACACCTCAGTGTCAGTCAGTCCATCGAGCTCGGTGGTACAGGGCCACTCTGTGACTCTGACCTGCACTAGCAATGCAAACCCAAGCATAGATCAATACAAGTGGTATAGAGTTATTGGAGAACAGGTCACATCAGTGGGCGATAGAAGTATGCTAACTGTTCAGGTACCGGCAGATGACAGTTATTTCTATTGTGAGGCCATTAATGACCATGGAACACAGAACTCATCCGTCATTCAACTCGATGGAATGTGTAAGTACAAAATATATAATAACATAAATAACATTATATTTTGTATGACAACACACACTGAGTTCCAGTAAATTAAAAGCTATTGTTTCTTTCCCCAGACCCTCCCATGAACACCTCAGTGTCAGTCAGCCCCTCTGGTCCACTGATAGAAGGTAGCTCAGTGATGCTGAGCTGCAGCAGCAAAGCCAATCCAGCAGTGAAGAACTTCACCTGGTACAGAGTAAATGGCACTGAGGGAGTGGCTGTAGGATCCGGAAAGTGTTTGATCTTGGACAGTAAAGCCAGTGACAGTGGGGAGTACTACTGTGAAGCACTGCATGCACTTGGAATGGAAAAAGCCACAGTCATCCAGCTAGACATTCAATGTAAGTTATATTTTGTGATGGTATAATAAAGTGTATCAGTATATAATAATAATAGTTAGGTAGGTACTTATATTTATCCTGTTTCACAAATGTACTGTAAAAGGTTTATATTTTTTTTGTGAATTGGACAGAAAATGTGCCTTGTGAAAATGCATCCGTATTTAGTAATTGCATTTCGTAATAATGTTCAAGAAACAACTTATTTAGCAATAATTTCAAACTGGTACATGCAGAACCCTTAACTGTGTTGTGAAATCTAAATGGTCCGTTTGCCAAGATGCTACAACCGTTGAATTTATGACTGGTTGATTGTTGATGTGGATGTGTGGAGGCACCATGACAGGCGTCCAGCTGTGACCAGCCACACCTGCTGGGTGGCCAACATCTTTTTCATGGGTTCACGTCAGTGCTCAGACTGTCTGGTCCAACGACAATGAGCCATTGTGCTAGTTCGTGACATCCATGAATCTTTACTTGTGTGTCAATGGACCCCCATCACTGAAGCCTGTTATGCAGTTTGTACAGTATGCCAGTTTGAATATGTTTATGCAAGGCTGTTTGTTCTCTGTTGCCATTGGTTTTGCCCCATACAAAAAGCAGTAGAATTATGTTTTATCTCCAAATGTGATTTCCAAACACAAACCAAGATAGTGGAATTATTATTGCCTAAATCCGGTTAACTTTTACAATTTATTTCGTAAAAGGATTTTTGCTGCATTGGAAGTCCTCTCAGCCACCATCAACCTCTCAGTGGTTATGTGATGTCATGTCATTTTTAAAACTTGAGAAAATGAAGTATTCCATGAGGGGATCACAATCTAAATTTTTTGAAAGATGGCAGACATTTATTTCCTATTTTAATAGTTGCAGAGGCTCCCTTCTGACCTGAGTCAGATCATATGAAGCTCCTAGTCCACCAAGTGTAATTTCTTCCTGTTATTGTATGTATTTGTATTTATGTTTGTGTTGTTGGTCTGTCTAGGTGTTCTGCGTGAAGTGGCCGGGTGGGGGTGAGTGGGTCGGGATGCTTAGCTGGGGAGGGTGGTATGGGGGCCGGGGATTTTGTTGGGGGGTGTAAAATTGTAAAAATGTATTGATATATTTGCAGACACAGTATCTTTACTGTTATTTTTTTTCCTCTCAATCTTTATAAAAAATGTATTAAAAAATGGAAAGAAACTTTTACAATTTAGCGAGACTAGTTCATGTGGCCCAGTTTACAGTTATCAGTTACAGTGCAGAATTGAGAATGTTTTTTTTTTTCCATATTTAAGCCAGATCATTGGAATGAAAAAACCTGACCTTTAACTGGACCACATCAAAGGTCACATTTATCATATTGATTAGGATCTCGCTTATATATGGATATGAGCACACTTGGTGTCAGTGTATAGAATTACAAATAGTTAACAGGGACACGTATATTGACCAAAAGCAATGTTGTCAATTCTCAATCATGTATAATCATAAAATAGCAATGTCTCCTTCCAGATCCTCCCAAAAACACATCAGTGTCAGTCAGTCCATCTCATTCAGTAGCAGAGGGCAGCTCTGTGATGCTCGGCTGCAGCACCACTGCCAACCCAGCAGTGAAGAACTTTACCTGGTACAGAGTGGTGGGATGGCAGAAGGAGATTGTAGGCTCAGAAGAGGACCTCAACATCTTTAATCTGACCAGACATTCAAATGATCTGTTCTACTGTGAAGCTAAAAATGTCCATGGACTGCAGAACTCTGAAGCTATCAGTATTAATGTAACATGTACGTACCACATGGGCTTCAGTTCACTACTTTATGGATAGTAATGTGATCTGACTATTGGACTAACTTTCTGCTCTGTGTAGATGCCTCAGAGATCCTGAACAGCTCTCACTGCATCAGGATTTCAGCCACATCTCAGATCAGATGTTTCTGTGAAAGCCAGGGAAACCCCTCTCCCACACTGACATGGCAGTTGGCTGGAGAGATTGTCAACCACTCTTCTAACACTGATATTAGGGAGGAGCCAATGAGCAGAGGAGGCCTGAGAAGCTCTCTCACTTTCCGCCAATTACAGGAGGAGGAATTACCAACTCTGCTCTGCCTTAGCGCCAACTCTGATGGTTATGACAGTTTCTTGTTCAACTTAACATCTATTGAAACATATGAAGGTACAGTTACATATCCTACCAACCTCTACACTAGAATTAATTTCTAACATTTCCCCTGTCCTGATAAACATTGCACAATAAGAAGTATTTTGAAATCACATTGAATGGTGGTGCTTGTTTTACACGTGTTAATGCCATGCAGGGTTCCACCTGTTTTCCCTCCTCATCGGCGCTGGCGTGGGAGCAGCAGTGATGATGCTTCTGTGTATTCCACTGCTTCTCATCTGCAAGTAAGTGACTGACATACTGTAGGGGCCAACTGATATTCCATAGGAGCGATTGTAAACTTAAATATGTTCATATAGTTACATTGAGGCCAAGGTGTCTTTTCCTAATGTGCAATGCACAATACAAAGGTCATTAAGTAAATTTAGTACAAGTAAATGCATGGATACAATAAAATAAATGACTTATGGTGATTTGTCTGGACTGGCATTAGACAGAATGTTTGTGACCTCTCCTTTTTATCCTCTCAGACATAGGAGAGTCAGGCAGCCAGCGATAATAGATCAAGGAGAAACAGCAGAGCTCAGATTGGTAGGTATTTACACTAACAACTTGTCCATTACATCACACATCTTAAGCCAATACTGTTTTAGAGTTTACTAGTCATACACAAATTGTAAGTGTATTAAAATGCTTTTGTTTTAGCTCGTTAAATATTTCAGTTGGCTACATTTAGCAGTTAATGTATAAACAAAGGTATGTGCAAGAACAGTTAGTAAGATTCCCCATTTACAAATTAAACTGAAGGGTTGAACACATCCTTTATGCTATGGACTTCACACACATAAGCACTGGAGTTTACACGCACCAGCCACTTCATTAGGTACACCTTGCTAGTATCAGGTTGGACCCCCTCTTCCCTTCAGAACACTCTTAATTATTTTTGGCATAGATTCAACAAGGTTCTGGAAACATTCCTCAGAGATTTTTGTCCCTGTTGATATTATTGCATCATGCAGTTGCTGCATATTTGTCGGCTGCACATCCAAGATGCAAATCTCCTGTTCCACCACATCCAAAAATGCTTGATTGGATTGACATCTGGTAACTGTGGAGGCCATTTTGAATTAACTCAATTTCATGATCATGAAACCAGTTTGGGACAATATGAGCTTTGTAACATGATGTTTTATCAAGCTGGATGTAGCCATTCAAAGATGGGTACACTGTGGTCATAAAGGGATGGACATTGCCAGCAAAAATATTCAACCAATGCTCAATTGGTACTAATGGTCCAAATTGTGCCAGGAAAATATCCCCCATACCATTACACCACCACCAACAACCTGAAACTATTGATACAATGCAAGATGCATCAATGCTTTCATTTTGTTTATGCCAAATTCTGACCCTACCATCTGAATGTTGCAGCAGAAATCCAGACTCATCAGAGCAGGAAACATTTTTGCCATCTATTGTCCAATTGTGATTGCCTCAGTTTCCTGTTTTTAGCTGACAGAAATGGCACCCAGTGTGGTCTTCTGCTGCTGTAGCCCATCTGCTTTAAGGTTCAACATATTGTGTGCTCAGAGATGCTGTTCTGCATAACTTGGTTATAACAAGTGGTTATTTGAGTTAGTGTTGCCTTTCTATCAAGCTCGAACCAGTCCCATGATCATGAAACCATTTTGAGACAATATGAGCTTTGTGACATGAAGCATTATCAAACTGGAAGTAGCCATTAGAAGATGGGTACACTGTGATCATATAAGGACCATTATCCTCTGACCAACCCCTAATCAACAAGGCATTTTTGCCCAGAGAACTGCAGCTCATTGGATATGTTCTCTTTTTCAGACCATTCTCTGTAAACCTAACAGATGGTTGTGCATGAAAGTCCAAGAAGATCAGCAATTTCTGAAATACTCAAACCAGCCAGTCAGGCACCAATAGCCATGCCACATTCAAAGTCACTTAAATCACCTTTCTTCTCCATTCTGATGCCTGGTTTGAAATTTGGAGATTGTCTTGACCATGTCGACATACCTAAATGCATTTACTTACTGCCATGATTGGCTGATTAGATATTTGTGTTAATGAGCAGTCGGAACAGTTGTACCCAATGAAGTGGTCAGTGAGTGTGTGTTGCAGTGGAACACTGTTAGGCCTGTTAAGGCTGATGGAAAGAAAGAAGAATCCAAGTCTTTTTAGGACACAAGTTTAAAGGGTAACCTTTGCAAAACCCTTTTTTTATAGTAAACATTATGTTTTGGAGTTGGAGTGAAACCTATTCCCTTTGTTCTTAGTTTTTACAGTTAGTTGCAAATGTCAGACCTATATTGTTATGTACACAATTAAGGTGTTTGCTGCCTCAAAACTGCCATCAACATCTTGGCGTAGCAGCATGTTACATAAAGGAGGGATACTGTATATTGTACACTTAAGATGTGTGGGGTGGTAGCTTTAGACAGAGTGGCATTGGGATTTGATTCAACATTTTGCTAGTTAATATTCATTAATATTGTCAGCCAAAGCCAGAGAAATGGGGCATGAATATCTATAGGTGGATTTTTGAAGGGGCGGGACAAAGCTGAAATCCATGGTGAGATTTACTTTTTAAAGAAACAAATCTTTTTTGTATTTATTTGTAGTTGAGTAAAACTCCATTACATTATTAATATTCTTTCTACCCTGGTTTCCACCATTACTATGGTCTAGAAATATTATAATTTGGTACATGATTTCATCTTAGATACTGAAAACTATTTTCTGTGAAAATTGGGCAGAGTTGTGTCAAATAACTTGGCTTTTTCACTCTGTTCGTTTATACCAGTTTTTCCAATAATGCCGGACACACTGTGAAGCAAATGGTGGGTGATTCCAATTAGGTTTAGCTAAAAAAAATGACAACTGGAACTGAAACTTAAAATTAGGCCATGAAATTAGTAAGGTATCTAAACATCGTTTTGAAATTTAATTATTTTACGGTCTGGAAAGTAAAGTGATCATGTAGATAATCCAACTTATTTATCCCTTGGCCAATTTGCACTGCCTCATGCGGGACCTCCGGCAGAGATGGGCATAACTACAGTAATAGATAACTTTTCTGGGTTGGGCTGAGTTCACAACTTTTGGGAAGTTCCTCAATACGACCATAATGATCAAGTAACATAAGTTCATAACTTTACAGTGAGCTATGAAAAACCTTCAATTGGAACAATAGGAAACATTCTATAATTACAGAACTTAATTTACCTGGTCATTAGTGTCTTACTGAGGAACTTCCCAAAAGTTGTGAACTTAGCCCAACCCAGAAAAGTAATCTATTACTGTATTTATGCCCATCTCTGACCTCTGGGAAAAGTCAGAGAAGTGATCACATTTTGAACCTATGACCAACCAATGTAGCTATCGTGCAAAAGTAACGATTTAGCCCAGGGCTTAATATCTCAATAGTAACACAATTATATTGAATCATTTTATTAGAGTAGTTGTTTTCCATTTCAATAAAAGGGTTTTCATGGTGAAAATAAACTAATTCATGACAACTGTTAGATATACTTCTGTGTAACCCAGGAACAGCAAGTGATCAAAATAAACCACTCTAAAGTAAAACTGTTAATCCATGTTCCACTTACCTCAGGCCCACTCTCAAGAAGACAGCGTGTATGCCAATACGGCCATGCTAAACGAGGCCCTGGTGGCTGATGGTACAGACGACGGTGACTTTGAGGACACAGACCAACTCCACTATGCTGACTTGAATTTCTCCAAGATCCAGGGCAGTGTGGCTGAACATGCAGAGGGGGAGGTAAGGGGTGTTGCATCCAAGACATCAGAGTATGCCATGATCCGCCTGCAGTCCACAGGAAGTATCGGAGAAGAGGCTGGGGAGGGGGAGGGCGATTCTGCTCTGAAGCAGGAGGATCATACTGAAGATCATGAAGCTGAAGCAGTCGAAGGAAACATGACAGGACCCCAGAGCCGTGGGGATGAGTTACGGGTGCCAGAGCCTGCAGTGGATGAGGTGACACTGCTTTCTAAGCAGATAGATGTATCTAACGGTGATGAGGAAGAGGTGACATATGGAAACATATGATATGGTCACGTAACGTCAGAGACACACAAAGCACATTCAGAGTCAGATCAGCGAGGTGGTAAAAGGTGGATAAATCACCTGTAATGCACTGCAAAGACCTCAGTGTCATCTTCTGTACTGTAAAACCACTACTCTATGTCCATTTCTGTATTTGAACACTGCTATTATCAGTTGGATTTTTTGATTTATTTACTATAATTTTAAGAGTCGTGTTGAAATACAAAACCATGTGTGACAAAAAAGAAATGTTGTTTTTACTTTTCAACCATATTCGTTTACATTAATGCCATGTTTTAAACTTTAATGAATTAATTAAATAAATGTCACTTTCAACTCAGAAATATTTTGTTTTCCAGGAAATACATACTGTAGATTATTGATTTGTAAAGCAGGGCTAGATTCAATCTCTGGATCTGAGTTTGTGGTTACACATTGACACATATTAAATGTTTGTGCAAACAATATTAACTTACAAAATGTGTGTGTCTTAGTTATGAATCTTTTAATATTTCAAAAATGTATGTACAGTATTATTGTTTTATTTAATAGAAAAACATATTTTCAAGGTTTAAGGTCTAAACACAGTAACTGTAAAAGGTTACAAGCAACAGGTAATAGTATTTCGGGACATTAATAATATAACATTTGAACAATGCATTGTGTATGTCATGATAATTGATGTGATTGGTTTAGTGCCTACAAAAAAACGAAGTAAAAAGCTTTATTTTGCACCATTTGTTAATTTAGTTGGCTCTTCAGACCAGAACATTCATCAGAAAGTAGAAATCAGAGTGCATCACAGTATGCTATAGAAACGTAAGGAAGATAAAAGCACTTTATTTACTAGCATACTAGACACCTAAACACCATTTAATTTTCTGAATGTCAGGGAAATGGACAAAATATGGAAGAAAATATTGCAGAGACTAGGAAAAAGAAAAGGGTTTATTGGAATGGATTAGGAGCATCCCAGCAGACAGTAAAGCACATTAAGCGTATGTGATAGCAAAACAACTTAACTTTTTATAAAAACACTAACAAATAATAATAAAATAATTTGTATAGATTAAAAAAGTAACCTGTTGCTGTAAACACGATGAGAAAAGTACTGTGGATATATAGATGAACAGCAAGTTGAGTTAATGCCAAAAGTTCAGTTATTGTCAAGTTGTGATACATCTGTACTCTTATTCTTGCTGATTCTCAAACTCATCCCATGATCATCTTTGTATTTCCATTTGTCTCTGTCACTGTACATGGAGATATTTAAAGGCTAGATATAACCATGTTGTGAAATAAACAAATAAACATTTTGAAATTAAGAGAATAGGGTAAAAAATATCACATTTAAATGTACATTGTGGAAAAAATATTGAAATGAATTAACTCAGTGGCAACGTAAACAAATTGGGCTAGTTTTAAGGCATTTTGGGCTGTTTTTGAGCAATCATTGGGCTAGAATTTTCTGGTTGACCTGGCAACCCTGATTGCATAGTGTCAGAAATTATGGGAAATGTCTTCAACCTTGGTAGCACTTCCGGTTTGACAGTCAAGTAACACTGATTGCATTTATGAACTCAGTGTTCAAATAGACTGTACAAATTCCCTTTTCTAACAGTTTAACTAACAATTTCGTGTGATTGTGAAAATGTATAACTGTAGCCAGAGCAACCACCAGTTCTTGAGTATGCTTGTATTTCAACGTTGTAGTTCTGACAAATATGTACAGATATTTACAAATAAACGCAAATACTCTTTGTTCTCCTATGAATTAAACTTATTTTTGCTAAATTTTGACATCAGAGTATTGTATTTTGTAGACTTCATCGTCTGAGCTGCTGCTGTTGTTGTGGCTTGCCTTGTTGTGGTGATGGTTAGAACCATAGACATTTTGGTGTCCTGGCTTGGCTGTGAACTTGACGTCAGAGTAGTTGATCTCAACATCCATGTCGTCCTCACTGCTCTCCCTCTCTGTATTCAGTATTGGAGCACACGCTCCACTAATATTCTCGTAAACATCTTGCTTATTGTTCTGCATATAGAAACACAGTAAAAAAGACTGAATTGATTAAATAAGTTGTATATACTGTACTATTTCTAAACAATTCCAATCAAATATCTTCAGGCTGTGCATTTGAGTTTGTATTTTCTAAACAGTTAACACATTTTCAGTCAAGGAGAAATAACTAGGATGTACTAAAGGTCAATATTAAGACAGCCTGCTAAATAACAAGGATGTACTAAAGGTCAATATTAAGACAGCCTGCTAAATAACTAGGATGTACTAAAGGTCAATATTAAGACAGCCTGCTAAATAACTAGGATGTACTAAAGGTCAATATTAAGACAGCCTGCTAAATAACAAGGATGTACTAAAGGTCAATATTAAGACAGCCTGCTAAATAACTAGGATGTACTAAAGGTCAATATTAAGACAGCCTGCTAAATAA
>JACXGM010026011.1:5110-15155 GCA_016801145.1 Umbra pygmaea | reverse complement strand
CACACACACACACACACACACACACACACACACACACACACACACACACACACACACACACACACACACACACACACACACACACACACACACACTTCTAGACCTGGTTTGTCAGTGTGTAAGAGCTGTCTTCAGTTCTGCAACCCATAAACCACCAGTGCTGTTATCATTCTGCATCAATCTCTTTGATTCAGTATGCAAAATCAATATCACTATGCAGTAAGCTAGTGATAATGTTCATTGTTTGTGATACTGTTGTAGTCTGCTGCTGTTTGTAGGGATACTGTTCACTTTACATTGTACATATTATTTATTGTTTTTTTCTTCTAGTTTTCCTTGCCTACCTAGAGTGTATTATGGGGCAAGAGAGCCTGCAATGTAATGTGTGTTCTATTTAGACATACTATCTGCTCTTGTTATTTATTTGTGATGTACTGTTTTTTTCTTTTCTCTCTCTCTTTAAAAATGTTATCTTATCACAAATAAATTGAATATTGCACTTAAAATGCTATGGTTTACCTAAATAAATTATCGCCTGAAATGACAATTCATATAGTGTCTTTCTGTCAGTTGCACTAAAAACATCCCTGTTAAGGTCCCTAACCCCTCACATAATCATGACACATTGCACTCGCACATTATCTAAGCACCCATCTCAAATAACAAGGATTATCAATAAGACATTATTAGTGTCCATAAGGAAGTTCAATTCATTGTTTATGGCCTGACGAGCCGCGGGAAAACTGCTACTCTGAGTGACGCGGTGCGTGAGTTTTAAAATAGTAGTATTTGACAATCAAGTGCCACCCCAAATAAAAGACTGGCCCAAGCTGGCCCCCCCAGAAATAATGTCCTGGCTACGCCCCTGTCTCCAACATGGGCTTGCCATTATTCGCAGGATAAGACAGATGTTAACACAAGGGACAGGAAACATGCTTAACTGGGTTAGTGTCCCCACACGGAAGGATCATATATCGACATATATTGCAGAAAAATGTATTTTTATGTGCCTATATTTTTTTTTACATATACAGATATATTTATTATATGGCCATATATTTCATACATATATTTAAATATTTCATTTTGGCCATTTTCAAATATGTTTTAATATGTCTAAAATATATCTCACGCATTCGCGGGCGGTGAAGTGGCATTTGGGTATGCACTTACAGCCGAATATTTCCAATGGTACCAACCATTAGTTGCTAGCATAGGGGTTTGCGAGATAATCACATTTGACAGGCTTTTATTTTGAGGATTTCTCCTTATACCGGACCTGTGACGTCACTTTTCACTGCATGGCCCGCTGCTCCTGTCATGTGGTCTCTTCATACTGTCATTGTTCATGTGTTTATTCTATTATTTAGTTCTATCTTTGAAGTACTTTTGCAGAGGAATATCCTTCCTGTTATTTTCATAATAGGTCTCTTTTGAAATGTAAACTTGGAGTACAAAGTGGATCATTATACTGAAACTGTAAAATGTGCTATATGCTGCTTGACAATGACTAAAGTCAAAACGTTGGAGTTTAGTAAACATTCCAGTAGTGGCATCTGTATGACACTGTGAATAAAGGCCCTTATTAAATGTAGATGACTAACCATACCCAGTGTTTTTTGTTTAACAATGCATTTTATTAAAATTATGCTAATTTATTTTATTTGACAATTTACAGATTTTGACTCTTGTTTATAAAAGATAGTAATTGTCTTTTTCACAGTAGTTAATGTAATGCAATATGGCCTAAACTGGTGGTTATTTTTGGTTTGTTCCATTGCCCAACAATAGTTATAAACTCACAATAACAAGGAGGTTCTCCTGAGAAATAATGTCTTGAAGCTTTATTCCATGATGTGTTAAGTGCTTAAAATAATTAAAATACTGGATAAAAACATATTTCATTATCTTAACATATTATATTACATGTTAAAATATATAATATGCAATGTATTATGATATTGTGGGAAGTGCAAGTTATATATTTCATTAACATATTCTGGACACATATATACATATATGTTGAGAAATCATATAATATAGATATTGCATGATTTTTCCGTGTGGGTATTAACCTATATATATCAAATGTAACAAAAAAAGTAAGACAAAATAAAATATACATCAAGCAAGTTGCCAATAGTTGGGGGAAAATATACATACACAAAAGGCCACACATTTCCAGAAAATACATTAATCTGTCAGTCTACTCTATTTTCACCATAAAATATCTGCTAAACACTTTACTTCACTGAGCTAAATCAGAGCCCGTCCTTATTAGACATTCTCTGGCTAAATATAATCCTCTGGTCAGTCTTTGGCATAAGGTATTTGTCAGGCGTCGCTTATCATTAACGTCATCACAGCACGTCATCAGTTAGCAGAGGAACATGATTGGAGTCAGATTGGAGCTCGGGTACTGTTGTTGTTTTTTTCTCTGGACTTAATTCTTAGCTACACTGATTTGACCTGAAACATGTCTGCCAATTGTTGATTACATTCTGGGTGTTTCTCACCTGTAGATGTCGGTTGCAACCAAAACATATTAATTTTGTTTATTACAGGACTGAAAACACAGGGTTTAGGTATGCTAGCTAATAGTGTATATCATTGTGAATTAAAGTGATCAATTTCATACTCCAGTTATTATATCTGGAAAGATAAAATTCTTTGAATTGGGGGATCACTCTTCCAAACACCCTGTGATGGTGTTACCCTTGGTGGATCTTTGTGCCAAGGAGGTGGTAAGCGATCACAGTTCCTCCCCGGGCTGGCTAGGTTGTGTACCCAGGGAACTGTACAGACCTCTTCTGGAAGCTGCCTTCACCAACTGTCGCCCGCTAGCTGTCGGGGAGTTGGTGCAGCGATGGCCCGAGCGGACTCTGCGTGTTGGCGGCCAGAGAAGGAAGGGTCAGAGTCCCCCAAATCGACTCTGTGTCCAAGCTCTTTTGCTCGCGGTGGTCAGAGGTTTGGCAGACAAAAGGTAACAAACCATTCTTGTTCGTTTTTCTTTTTTTACAACAACATGAACAACTCTAGTTGAATAGTTCCGTATTTTGTGATTTGGAAATTAACTGCTAAATTGAGCAATAACTAGCCCGTTTGAGGCTAACCAATAACCTATCCAGAGCGACATAAGTAATTAGATAGGTTTCAATCGTGCTCTGGTACAGAACACCAGATTATTTACATTAGTGCTAGGTTATCTGATACAGCTACCCTTATTCAGATCAACTCGCATAGCAGCTGCAAACATTTTCGTACTGAACAGTGGCCACCAGTGAGATATGATCTGAGACCCCTAGCATTTGCATGCGCAATACTTTACCAACTGAGCTACGCTAGACAAGTTCAGACACTTAACTTATAAGTGGACAGCAAATACCCCGTCTTTGTTGATGTACTGTAATTGCTTCAGCATTTATTCCGTCTGCTAGGTGCGCACTCCAGATGCTGGATCTATGTGGGCTGCAGTGTGAGGAGGGTGGAGTGGGAGACCCCATGGGCGGCTGGTCCCTGACCGTGGCCCTCTGCACCATGGTGGTACAGGCCAGAGCCGGCGCTAACAGGGCCCTGCGTAGAGAGGGGGAGCGTGAAAGGAAGCGGGTGCTGGCCATGGAGAAGGGGATAGACCCAGTCAAACGAGAACGTGGAGAAAAGGAGGAAGATGGAGGCACGCCACAGGCGCGCATGGGAACCCAAAATGAGGGTCCTGAAGAAGGCACTGAGACCTCGGCATGTCGGAGAGATGAGGATCAGGTGAAGGGTGTGAGGAGGAGGATGGAGATGGAGAGGAGAGGGGGATGTGCGGCAGGTCCGACTGGGAGCACAGTGGGCGAGAACGCGGTGGCCGGCCCCTCAGCAGACAGCGAGGTGGTGGTTTGCGTGCATGCCGACCTGTTCATCAACGCCCGCTCCTGGGAGCGCGTGCGAGCAGCCCTGGGTGTGGTGGGTCCCCTCAGACTACAGTGCCGGTATGCCCGCGTGGAGGAGCTGTCAGTCTCCAGCATTGGCTCCTTGCTTGACCTCCTGCCTCGTCGTGCCCTCATGGGGGTGGACATTCGCTACAGCTGCCTGGGGGTGGTCGGCCTGGCTACCCTCCTCCCTCAGCTTTCTCTGTTTCCCACGCTCACTTCCCTTCGCCTTCATTACTGCAACCTGGACGTCCGCAGGGACACGCCCGACCAGGAGGAGGCAATGAAGTGCATGTCCCATGGTCTGGGGCGGCTCAGCCAGTTGCGTCGACTCAGCCTTACAGCACTCCGGCTCCCCGGACATCTCCGCAAATTGCTCAGGTAGGACAAAGACCATTTAAATATGGAGGTTGTTTACATTCTTATGAACGAATCAAAAATGTTTTTCTTTCTTTTTTTGTTCCCCACTCCCAACCCGTTTTGACATGCAGCTCTCTCTCCCTGCCGCTGGAAGTCCTGGAGCTCCCTTACCTGAGCCTGACCCCGGCTGACCTCTCGTACCTGTCCTGCAGCCCACATGCGTCCTCGCTGGAGCGGCTAGACCTCAGCGAGAACAGGCTGGATGAGTCGGTCTTGCCCTCTGTGCGCCGCCTACTCTCTCAGGCCTCCGGCCGCCTGACGCACCTCTCCTTCAGCGGCTGTGGCCTCACTGATGATCTGATGGTGGCGCTGCTCCCGTCGCTTGCCTGCTGCCGGAGCCTGAGGAGCCTGGCCATGGCCTTGAACCCGCTCTCCCTGGCCGTGCTCCAGGATCTAGTGAGGATGGCGGTCAGGATGCCATCTCTCCGACAGCTGCTCTACCCCAATCCCCTGGAGGACTACCAGCCCGGGTTGCCCCCTAAGCCGACAAGTGCCCAGCTGCTGGACTGGCCCCTGGATGAGATGGTGGCAGTCCACGAGGCCACTGGTCTCCAACTGGACAGAGTTTTGGCGGAGAGCGGCCGGTCAGACCTGGTTCTGACCTGTGACCTGCTCAACTACGATGTAGACTTGGGGCAGGAGTGAGGCCCTCCTACTCTGGGACTGTTCGCTTTCCTGCCTGCTGACAATCATTCAAGGTCATCAGCGGGAACGTTCCTACTGTATCAACGCATTCATAACTCAGTATTGTTAGCAATACTTTTTATAATGTTGAACAGAGGTTGGTGAGAGGAGAAAGGCTCAGTAATGGCTGGAATGGAATAAATGGCTTTGTTTGTGTTCGAAAGCAATATATGCTTTTTTTGTTCCAGGTACTATAGAAAGTCCTCCCATTTAAAGGACCACCACCCCCAACAGGTAGAATACATTTTATTATACTATCCAGACATTCTGAATAAACTGTAATTAACTAAAATTCAACAAGTTAATAAGAATATTAGTATCTTGGGTAAAAATTTATATTTTTTTTTTAAACAGCACAAATTCTTAATGATGCATTCCTTGATATTTTAGGCCTCTAGGTTCTAAAGCCTGTGTATATTAGCGTTAGCGAGCTAAAACAGGTCCCCAATTTGTGCCCTTTCTTTCACTGAGGTGTCTAGCTTAGTTCTTTCTCTGATTTGCCTAGATGTTGGACCCACACTGCAACCTCATTGTACGTCACTATGCATCTCTGGGGCAGCTCACATCCTTCAGAAAATACTACTGTTTTGAAATTAATTCCTGTGATATGTTTACAAGTTAAAATATATCATCATATTAATGGAGAAAGCTAACTTTTGCTCCAACAGCTAAAAGCAAGTCCATAAACATAGCACGCCCTTCAAATATGCCCCTCTTAGTTTGATTCACAGTTCTGCCAACTGTACTTCCTCCACTTTTTAGTGAACCATACATCACACTTTGGTGAAGATTCCCCCCTAGATGCTAACTACGAAAATTGCTGTCATAGATGTGAAAAACTCCTCCGCTCCAAAAGTCAGATTTCAAGCTAACTGCGTAAAGACGATGATTCTACTTAGATTGTGCATATAATATGAACAATATTCTACACATCTGGACAAAAACGGGAGGCCTAAAAAATAGTTTTCCAATCACGGAAGTCGCAGAATGCATATAAGTAGTTTCCACTGTTGTGGACACACGGTACCTCTGTGGGAATGTCAAGGAGAATGTTACTGGAGTACAGTATGGTATACAGTGAGCAAGGTAACAGTCTGATACAACCTTTATGCTGATGACATTAAACTTTTGTCGTGCCTTCTTGTCTACCTCAAGTACATTCTTAAGTGGTAGATACATATCCCAGTTAACCCTACCTAGGTTTTTGGTGGGTGGGGAATGCAATCTGGTTGAGAGGATTACTATTGACTGTAGTAGCTGTCAGCTTTATGACTTTACACCTTCATCTGAATTTCAACTGGGCAGAAAAAATTGAATAGAAATTTAGTTTTTTTGCTATAATATTATGTTATTCTAAATCTGCTGCTGGAAAAAACATTTCTTTCACTATTCTAGGGTTTTACACTTATTAATGTATATTCCTGATAGTGGCTTTTTTGTCCTAGAAGGTAAATTACTTAAACTTACACTTTACATTAACATACGTTTCAAATGCCAACAAGTATATCTTTTTTATTTTATGCTTTAATATAAGTACAGTATGTCTTTGCCATGTCAGTCCATATTAGGGCCATATTGCCCATTAAAAAGCAGACAACAATTGTTACAGGCCTGATCATGTGTTTGGGTGATATTTGTTGTTAAAGACAGTGAAGTATGAATTAGGAGCGAGGGAGACAGGACTGTACAGGAACATAGAGAGGCAGGGCACAGAGAGTTGACTGAGCTGGGCTCAAACCCCCTACAGCAGGGAGCATACGTGAGTCAAGAGTCTCTGGAGTCGAGAGCTCAGACTGTAACACCCAACTCCGGCACACAGACCTGGTCATCTGATTGGCTTTCAGGTTGAGTGAATTAATAACAGTTTTGTTTAAAAAAAATTCAAAATTACATTCACAATAAAATTTTTATAAAAAACATTCTCAGTTTGGCTGGGGTTTGTGGGGACGATGAGGGATTAATATCTGTCTGCCTGTGAGTCATCTGTAGTAATGCACGTAGGAGCTCTCCAGGAGGAAGTAGCGTGGAAACGAGGACTTCAGATAGTGCTGGTCCACATGTAACTGAAAGGGAAACAGGTTGACCTTCGGCATGGCCAGGGTGAGGAAAGGAGGGAAGTCCATGAGAAAAGGGCGCTTTGGCAGAGCGGGTAGGACCACACCTGTTATGAATGGAAAGGGACCGAGATAAAGACCAGTTTCACAAGCTCTGTGCTGAAGTGCTTTTTGAGGCTACTGCTTAAAGAGATATTCGGTTTGCCATTCCACAGGAAAAGCACAAAACATTACCTGGAGGCTTGCGTATCTTAGACATGGTGTAGGTCTCTCTGAGACGCTGTATTGGCTTAGACCTAGATGAGAACAGACAACCGCACAACGAATTGTCAGAATATAGCTACATAAATTCCTCATACCTTGTCAGAATACTTACCTTTTGTCACATTACACCCTGGAAATTAAATCTCAATTTTGCCAGCTGTATTGTAAGTATAAGTTTCCAAACTGTTGCTTTTTTTATGTTACTTGAATGTTGTAAGGGAGAATGTATAAATATGGAGCAAAAAAATATATTTCTACTGGGTTTTGATTTCATGCTGTAAGACAAAAAAAGTGACTATTTCAAAGGGATATGATGGTTTTCTATAGGCACTGTACGTGACATCGTCCATTCGTTGGGTACCTTGGTGCATCCGGCAGGAGCATTACGCTATCTTTGCGCCCCTCTTGTGGAACAGATGGTGCCTTCAAAGACTTCTCCTTTTCCAGGGAGCAGAAGTAATTAAGTACATCCAGATGAGTGAATGGGTTCTTTTTCCCAGAGTTCTTCACAAACAGAGCCCGGTTCTGCATCTGCATATCAGAGAGGGGTAACCAACAGTCAGGGGTGGACGAGGGCACTTGACATTAGAAAAGCTCAAACACACATTTTGATAGCATTCCATTCATGTAATCTTTACCTGCAGACGCCCCTGCCAGCAATTGCTTGCCATGTCTACTCTGGTAAACGTGTCGTGCCACTCTAAACGTGCCAGTCATCAACACCTTAACAGGATCTCATATGTTTCTATTTAGAGGCGTTGTGCGCTGCACTGATCAATTTGGATGAAAAATTAGGCTTCCATTTGTTCTTACACCTGCTGTTCTACATCTAAGGCCGAGATTCAATCAGACCTGCTAAAACAATTTTTGTGTGTTTTTAACCATATTAGGTACGTGCCCAGACGTCTCTGGCAAGTAAACACATTTATGTGAAAATAGGTGCTACTGCATAAACACTGCAGTTAATGTTTGGTTGCATTTAGTCCTTCCTATTTTAATTAGATGTGAATAAGATTATTTCCACCATATGTCAAAGCAACCTTAAGCCTTGGTAAAACTACTGTAAAAAAATCTATTGAATGACCTTGTATTTTGAGGTGATGGAATCCAGCCAGCATGTAGCGATCTCCCTCAGGTTCTCCCAGGGCTCAGGCTGACCCTGGACCATGGAGCTCCAGGCATCTACCTCGAGCACCAGCCAGGGGTCAGCCTCCTCCACCCCCATCATCTTCAGCTGGCGCAGCACCCTGCAGACAGGAGTACCAACCACACTGGTTCAGAGGTCACCATTGATAAGCCCCAACCCAAATTAACATTTGGAGCAAAAATAGTGCACAATTTTACAAAGCCCATGGTTTTGTCAATTAAACTGCACTAAATGGGAAATAGGGAGTTATTTGCATCACACACTATCACAGCTAAATGAATCAGCTCCACCTTGACATGAAGTAAATATGTATACTATGGTGGGCATACTCACGGTAGCCTCAGGTCTCTGTGGGCCAGAAGAGTGAGGAGTTCCACATGGACGTTGTGGCTGTCAGGATCCAGACACACCAACACCTTGAGAATTTCTCTGACCTTCTGATGCTCCTCGTTGGACTGAAAAAAATAGCTAAATTTGATCCATTCCCCATTACATGGTTTAGCCGGTGGCAAAAAAGGAAGGAAATGAAACGCACATTAGAAAGCATGCCAACATTACTAGATAGCACGTACCATATCTGATGAGATGATAGTGTGTAGATTGACCAAAAGACATTTGCTAAGCTTGTTCGTGTTATGTAGCTCCCCCTGTCTTCGCAGTGCCAGCAGCGCATGCAGCAGCTTCATATGCGTTTTGGCACCACAGTGTTGCATG
This sequence comes from Umbra pygmaea, assembly GCA_016801145.1. Lineage (NCBI taxonomy): Eukaryota > Metazoa > Chordata > Actinopteri > Esociformes > Umbridae > Umbra > Umbra pygmaea. Next base: position 5,958 of record JACXGM010026011.1, on the reverse strand, counting down.
TGTTTGAGCAGTTGCATTGAAAACTCCTCAGGACACAATGACCCAAGGATGAGCTACACAACATAAACATAGAAAAACAGACAGTAAGCTCCTCATGGAATGAAAGGTCTACCATTTTGTTGAAGGGCTTGTTGGCCAACCACGGGTATGAGTGCTAAGATCATTTGTCAACAACTGTCCATAATTGTAGGAACAAATCTTCACTTGATGTTTGTCTGCTAACTAGCCAGACAGCTTCGGAGGAATTATTCCATGCACTTTAAATTAAATGACAATATTCCAACATTACATAAAAATATACAGGTCCTTCTCAAGAAATTAGCATATTGTGATAAAGTTAATTATTTTCCATAATGTAATGATAAAAATTAAACTTTCATATATTTTAGATTCATTGCACACCAACTGAAATATTTCAGGTCCTTTATTGTTTTAATACTGATGATTTTGGCATACAGCTCATGAAAACCTCAACAAATCTCAAAGAATTAGCATATTTCATCTGACCAATAAAATAAGTGTTTGTAATACAAAAAAAGAAAAAGTCAACCTTCAAATAATTATGTTCAGTTATGCACTCAATACTTGGTCGGGAATCCTTTTGCAGAAATGACTGCTTCAATGCGGCGTGGCATGGAGGCAATAAGCTTGTGGCACTGCTGAGGTGTGATGGAGGCCCAGGATGCTTCGATAGCGGCCTTAAGCTCATCCAGAGTGTTGGGTCTTGCGTCTCTCAACTTCCTCTTCACAATATCCCACATATTCTCTATGGGGTTCAGGTCAGGAGAGTTGGCAGGCCAATTGAGCACAGTAATACCATGGTCAGTAAACCATTTACCAGTGGTTTT